>CAUYON010061308.1:0-32301 GCA_963573935.1 Arctocebus calabarensis
TATAGTGATCAAGAAAATGCCATGAAGGCTATCTGTAACAGTACGATCAAAACATTTCTGAATGTATATGAATCGTGCCCTATGATTGCACCAATGTACAGAATTATGATTCAATAAAATTATAAAAAAAAATAAATAAAACGTATATGACTTTAGGAAATCTTAGGCATCTGTAGGTGCATTATGTGAGTGGTCTTGGTGGGGTGAGGATGGATTGAGGTTAAGAATAATCCAGAGCCAGGTAAATGAAGAGAAGAATTCTTCGTGGCCATGAGTTTGAAGTGGGAAGGGACCACAAGAATGGAACTCCTGAGACATCACCAATCTCTTGCAGGGTGAAGGGGGCCACGCAATAGAGGGTGTAAGTTAATTTCATTTAAATATCTCAAAAGAGCATAGCTTTCCCAGATACTCACACTGTTCCCTTGGTGGGCTACAAGACTCATGAAGGCAGAAACTCCATCTTGGGGCTTCTTTACTGTATCCCTACATCTTAATACAGTGCCTGGTGTATAGGAAGCATTTCATACTTGCCAGATGCATAGATGGATGGATTGAACAAATAAAATCCAAACTCATTCCTATGGTCTTATAATCTGTCCCCTGTCACATCTCCAATTTCATCTCCTAAAACTCCCTTGCTTATTCCCTATGCATAGGGCTCCTTTCTAAGCCTCTAACACATCATGCACATTCTCACCTTAGGGCCTTTGCACTTTCCATTCCGTTGGTTGCAAAAATTCTGCCCCCAGCTCTTTGCCTGGCTGCCTTCTTCCTATCATCTTTTCCTCAGCTCTCCCCACACCCAATCCCAAATCCCTACCCCTGCTGCTAAAATCTTACAATATTCTGAGAGGCCCAACAATAGCCATTTCTGGTCATGGACTGTTAAATACATCACAGTGTTTTATTTACTTCAAAGCACTTCTGTAAATTGCAAACATACACCCAGATTAAAATGTAAGTTACGCTCAATACACATCCCTTCATAGATACACCGTAGAATGTAAACTCCGAAAGAGTAGCACTTTTCTTTGACTGGTCTTGTCTACTACTGTCTTTTTTGCCAAGTTCCTCTTTGGCACATCAGAGAAAATAAATATGTATCGAATGAATGGATGGGTGAATGAATGGTGAGTGTGAGTCACCCTAGGTAATTAGGGTAAAGGCATGATTTCAAATCCCAGAAACGTGACTCATTTCAGTTCTGAGAGCTTCCAGCTCAAAGACATAAGACTTGGCATCATGATAGATGACTTGACCCTTCTCCAGAGATATCCAACTAAATGACAAAGGAAAATTGTCCCTGAGTCCTCGCTTTGATGATATTGGGACAGGGGATGCCCAGAACCTGCTTCCACCCTCTTCACCCCCCTTCACCCAGCTCCTGGAGAGTTTTATCCATAGCACACCCCACCCCCTCCCAACTGCCTTCCAGCCAGGCAGCTGACAGTGGTGATATATGGAGATGACTTGATGTGACCTTGAAGGGAAGAAACAAATTAATGTGTCTTGAAATAAATTCCCGGAATCACTGGCTGGCTTCCCCTCCACTCCCTCCCTTTGGTGCCTCACGGGTACTGCATCATAATGTGAGAATCGATACTGTCTCTCAAATGAACCGACGCCTGGAGCTGGCAGCATGTGGGGCTGCCTGGCGGTCCCCTGCCTCCGCACGTCCTGGGCCCAGGAGATGTCAGTGGGAGTGGGAGTCTTAGGACCTACTGTGGGCTCTGCTCTCTGGCTGCTGAGGACCAACTAAGTCAACTCACCTGTTCCCCAGCTCGGAGGCCTCCCAGGTGCAAGCAGATGCGAGTTACCTGGTGGCTCCTATGGGAAAGGGAAAGGGCAGCCACGTGGAACAGCATTCCCATTGCCATTCTCCAAGGATGCCTTACAAATGGGGAAGAAGGAGGAAATTCCATGCCTGGCCCCCTAGTTCAGCAATTCAATGGGTATTTGTTGAGCATTTGTGCCCAGCACTAAATTAAACTGGCATGCTCAGCTATAATACGCCAGGTGGCCAAATATTAGAAGACCTCAGTACCACTTGGTAAATATTACTAGCACTGCGGGAGCCTCTGAGTCCCCCCCGCACATACACACACAATGTCCCAGCCTGCATTAAGCATGACTTTTTATTTTGATGCTTTGACCATTCGGGGCCTTGCTGATTCTGAAGACACCGGTTATCCCAGGGCCAGCCAATTCCTAGTGATAGTAAAGGACTCTCCGAGAGGGGAGCACAACTGTCATGTGCAAACAAGACTCCGGCCACCTCCTTTACTGTGCTTTTAAGCTCTAGGGACACTAACCACCTCCCTGATCACCTCAGGGCCAGGGACAAGATAAATAAGGACTAACCACCTCCCCTACAGCCCAGAGCCTGCTGAAATTATTCAAGAGACCCAATCCTCAATCTCTGTCACCCTTTCCTTCCTACAGAAACCACAACAAAAAGTCTTACTCGTATTTTTTTTTTTTTGAGGCAGAGTCTCACTATGCCGCCCTCAGTAGAGTGCTGTGCCATCACAGCTCACAGCAACCTCAAACTCTTGGGCTTAAGTGATTCTCTTGCCTCAGCCTCTCAAGTAGCTGGGACTTTACAGGCACCTGCCACAATGCCTGGCTATTTTTGTTGTTATTGTTGCAGTTGTCTTAGCTGCTCTGGGCCAGGTTTTTACCTGTTACCTTCAGTGTATGTGGCTGGCACCATAACCACTGGCTGGCACCAAGCCCCAGACATCCAAATTTTGCTGTCTTCTCAAGGTGGAAAAAGGCAAGGAATCTCTCTGAGGTGTCTTTTTTTAAAGGCACAAATCCCATTAATGAGCACTCTACCTTCATGAGCTAATCACCTCTCCATATCATTACCTTGGGGATTAAGTTTCAGGGATGGAAAGTAGGAGGCAGAGAAATTCAGCCAATTTATTAAAGGAGGTTACAGTGGAAAATAGAGGGCCAGAGAACAGGATGGCAGCAAAATGTTGCATCTTTCTCCCTGAAAGATTTGAAAACCAAGGAGACACAGCTGGACAATGCTGTTTAGCTGGGCTCATTCCTTTCTCTGTCTGGTAATGGCCAGGTCTTGAATGAAGGTGCTCAACTAACCCTATAGGAGCTGCTTTTTGTAGGAGGCCAGATATCCAGCCCCCAGCATCCCTCCCTAGCCACCTACAAAAAAGATAAAATCTCTTCCCTCAGGAAGCTCATGCTCTGGGAAAACACTTCCAATCAGTCTGGCAAGCAGCCTGAGCATGGATATTTTTTAAAGGCTCCCTGGATTATTCTAAGTTGTAGCCAGGGTCCAAAGAATCCCTAGACAATTGGGTGCTAGGATGAAGGTTGCGTAGGAGGAGCCTGGACACATCCTGGGTGAGGTACTACTGGAGGCTTCTAGTAAGAAATGAAAGAAATGAAGTCAAGTTGAAACCTGAAGGGAGAACATTAATAATAATGACATGATTGAATGTTTATTAGCTGCAAGGCACTGTCTACACTCTTCTCATCCATTTTCCATTTAATCTAGTTAACGCTGCAAAGTGCTGTCCTGATCCAGAAATGTGCCCAAGGTCCCTTTTCAAGCCTGAATTTGGTGAGCCAGTTTCAAACTCAGACGAGCTAGTTCCAGACCACTGTGTTAGCTAGATCAGGAAGCAGGAAGGATAGGAAGAAGGCTTACAGGGTTTTGGCAGTAGGAATAATACCTGGATTCAGCCTGGGCATAGGTGTCTGTGAGTTTTTAGAAAAACAAAACTTTTAATTCTCACTCAGAGCCTCAGTTCTTTTGTCTGTAAAATGGGAATAATTAAGAATCACCCTTTTTACCACCCCTCCTCCCAAAATTGCCGAGAAGATCAGCAAAGAGTTTGTAAACTCAATAGGACTATTGCCTAGTTATTATCACTATGCCAGCAGCTCAGGGAAGCAGAGACAGCAGAGGAATGACAAGCACCAGCTGTCTTGGAAATGTTGCCTAGTGACCTGATATCACAGGACAATTCCATTTTTCCTATGCCTGTTTTTGCTACACAGAGCTGCATGACACACCGGCTTGTTCTGGATCTGACAATGACAGCTTACAAAATCCACAGCAGACACAATGACGGAGCTGACTTCCAACAGGCCCGTGCGAGCAGGCACACACATACACACACACACTCATGCACACCTCAGATCTAAGTCAGCACAGACACAGTTGCTGAAGGACAAAGAAATATCTTTGCAGAACTGACAAGACTTTCTGAGAGTGTCCAAGACCGTATCCAGCATCCAATTGCCAGAGTGGGTGCCATTTTAAAAAATATGGGGGCGGGTAGGATGAGAGCTACAGTCACGTAAGTTTGGAAAGTGTTGGGTTAAAGTTAAATACTATTCTTCAGTCTGGTGATGCACATTGTGAACCTCCAAGAGAAAGTTGCAACTGGTAGTTGTTGTCATGTAAAAGATTACCCTAAGACCTAGTGGCTTAAAACAATATAAACTTATTTATTTGTTTGTTTGTTTAGACAGTCTCACTTTGTCACCCTGGGTAGAGTGCTGTGGTATTATAGCTCACAGCAACCTCAAATTCTTTTTTTTTTTTTTATTGAATCATAGCTGTGTACCTTAGTTCAATCATGGGGTACAGTGTGTGGGCTTCATATACAATCTGAGATATGTTCATCCGCCTGTTCCACATAACATTCGTGAGATTTTCTCATTTACTGTGTGAAAACATTTGTGTTCTGCATTTAGTAGTTTTCTCCTGACCCTTCAAAGATGCACCTCAAGGGTGTTCTCACCCTTTATCCTCTCTCTCCCCACCCTCTCCCTCCCCTTCCCTCCCTCTCCCCTTTCCCATCTTCTTGTGCAATAATTGGAGCAACCTCAAATTCTTGAGCTTGAGCAGTCCTCTTGCCTCAGCCTCCTGAGTTGCTGGGACTACAGGCATGAGCCACAATGTCCAGCAAGTTTTTCTTTTTCCTTTTCTTTGTTTTTCTGGTTTGTTTGTCTGTTTGTTGTTTATTTTTGAGACAGAGTATCACTCTGTTGCCCTGGGTAGAGTGCCCTGTCATCATGGTAGCTCACAGCAACCTCAGTCTCTGGGGCTCAAGTGATCCTCTTGTTTCAGCCTTCTAAGTAGCTGGGACTACAGGTGCCCACCATGCCTGGCTAGTTTTTCTATTTTTATAAAGAGGGGGGTCTCACTCTTGCTCAGGTTGGTCTCAAGCTCCTCAGCTCAGGCAATATACCCTCCTCAGCCTCCTGAGTGCTAGGATTACAGGAATGCAGCCACTGGGCCCGGCCACATTTTGTTTTGTTTTGTTATTTGTTTTTATTTAATTTTTAATTAAAATCATAACTATGTACATTAATGTAGTACAATGATATACAATGTGGAATGCTTAAATCAAATGATTAACATATCCATCATCTCATTTACTTATTTTTTGTGGTAAAATGTTTAAAATTTACTCTCAGTTATTTTGAAACATACCCTTGCATTATGCACATTAGGGTGAGATCTCACCGAATGCCCCTCCCTCCTCCCAGCAAGCCCCCCTCTCCCCTCCCTCTTGCTAGACAATATTTGTGTTTTATCATTCGTATGAGTGTGTGTTTATAGATTGGTTTCACAATAGTATTGAGTACATTGGATTTTTTATTTTCCATTCTTGAGATACTTTACCAAGAAGAATGTGTTTCAACTCTATCCAGGTAAATATAAAAGATTTATATTTTATCCATCTTTTTGTGGCTGAATAGTATTCCATGGTATACACATTCACTGTGCATTTGGGCTGCTTCCACGACTTGGCAATTATGAATTGAGCTGCAATAAACATTCTGGTGCAAATGTCTTTGTGGTACAATGATTTTTGTTATTCTGGAGAAACACCTAGTAATAGGATTGTGGGATCAAAAAGAAGGTCAACTTTTAGTTCTTTGAGGATTCTCCATACTTTTTTCCATAAAGGCTGGATTAGTTTACAGTCCCATCAGCAGTGTAGAAGTGTTCTCTTCTCTCCAGTTTTGGGACTTTGTGACGTGGTCTAATCTTACTGGGGTTAAGTGGTATCTCGGAGTGGTTTTGATCATTTCTCTGATGATGGAAGAGGTTGAACAGTTTTTCATGTGTTTGTTGACCATTTGTCTATCATCTTCTGAGAAGTTTCTCCTCAAGTCTCTTGCCCACAAAAAGATGAGGTTGTTTGTTTTTTTCTTATTGATTAATATGAGTTCTCCGTAGATTCTAGTTATCAGACCTTTGTTGGAATCTCAACATGGAAAAATCTTCTCCCTTTCTGAAGGTTGTCTGTTTGCTTTACTTGTAGTGCCCTTAGCTGTGCAGAAGTTTTTAACTTGATCCAATCCCAGCAATTTATTTTTGGTGTTACTGCAATTGCCAGGGGGGTTTTCCTCATAAAATATTTTCCCAGGCCAAAATCTTCAAGCATTTTCCCTGCACACTCTTCCAGTACATTTATAGTTTCATATCTTAAATTTAAATCTTTTATCCAGTGAGAATCAATTTTTGTTAGTAGTGAGAGGTGTGGGTCCAATTTCAGTCTTCTTCAGGCTGCTAGCCAGTTCTCCCAGAATCATTTGTTAAGTAGGGATCCTTTTCCCTAATGCATGTTTTTATTAGGCTTATCGAAGATCAAACAATGATATATGGCTGGGTTTAACGCTAGATCTACTCCGTATATCTACACCTCTGTTTTTGTTCCAATACCATGCGCTTTAGATTACTATAGATTTATAGTATAACCTGAAGTCTGGTAGCATGATGCCTCCAGATTTGTTTTTATTTCTAAGTACTGTATTGGCTCTTGGGATTTTTTCCTAATTCCATATAAAAAGAAGTACGGCAGTTCTGAGGCTCAGCTGTGTGAGCCTAGCTCCAGTTTTCATGTGAGATTGCAGTCAGGATGTCAACAATGACTACCATCATCTGAAGGCTTGACCAGGACTGGGCAGAGGAATCTGCTTCTAAGATCACTCTTATGGCTGTTAGCTGGAGGACTCAGTTTCTGACCACATGGCTAGCTCTCTCCATAGGGCTACTTGAGTGTCCTCATGACATGACAGCTGACACCCCCAACCCCAGAGCAAGTGTTCCAAGAGAAAGCATGAGGTAGAAGCCCAACATATCTTTACCCTGGAAAGTGATATCACATCACTTCTTCTATAGGCTGTTGGGCAGCACCACCATAAAGAAACCTGGATCTGAATTTGCTCTGACCTCGGGCAAGGGAGATGGGTTTTCAATCTCCTACACTCAACACTCATGGCCTTAGAGATGGGAGTGGGGCATGTTAACTCCCCCATGAGGCCCGAAACATCAAGCTCTTTGACCTTGTGCATAACATTTCTGGTAGCCCCAGAGCAGCCTTCCACAGAAGACTCATGATACAAACCCATGGATCAAAAGCACCCAGAGTCCAGGAGGGGCATTTGCAGAAACAGTAAAAACCATCTTAGGGATGTGGGCAGACAACCCGCAGTATCTGCTGCATTCATCTTCACAAATAGTTGAAACAGGGGAAATGAATGGTTCAACTGTAGGGCATCAGCCGGACAAACGGCCATTTAGTGGGAAGTAGCCACTAAATATTGTTCTCCTGGAGATGACTTATTGTCACAGAAATGATACATGGGGAAGGCCAGCCTCAAGTAATCAGTATGTGAGATGCCTCATTTAAAAGAAACGAATAAAAATTTGCATTTGTATTTTGTTTCAAAATGGCACCATTTCTTTAAAGAAGGGAACATTCACGTTATTTTTCTTTTCTTTGTGCTTGTTATGAACTGAGTGTTTGTGTCCCCTCAAAATTCATATGTTGAAGTCCTAACTCCAGTGTGACAGCCTTAGGAAGTGGGGGTCTTTGGCAGATGATTTAGTCATAAGAATGGAGCCCTCGTGAGTGGATTAGTGCCCTTTAAAAAAGGGACCCCAGAGAGCTCACTCACCCTCTTTCTAACATGTGAAGACACAGTAGGAAGTTAGCAGTCTAGAACCCACCTGTGCTGGCACCCTGATCTCAGACTTCCAGCCTCCACAACTGTGAGAAAGAAATTTCTGTTGTTTCTAAGCCACCCAGTCTGTAATACCTGGTTGTAGTGGACCCAACTAAGACAGCACTAGTCTGTGGTTTTCAAATGTTTCACAGAGAATGTGTTGCATTGAAATCTAGCTTTAAAGTATAAGAGATTCCTGGGTGGCACCTATGGCTCAAAGGAGTAGGACACCGGCTCCATATGCCAGAGGTGGGGGGGTTCAAACCCAGCCCCAGTCAAAAAAAAAAAAAAAAAAAGACAAGAAAAGAGAGATTCCTGTACATATATATTACTGTATATACTACCTGGTGCAGATTTGATTTCCCTTCTTAGAACATGGCATTGGTAAAGTCATATAGGTTTACATATGCACTCCAGAGCAGAACAGCCCTTGTTTGAATTTTGTTCTCTCATTTTTTAATTGGGTCACCTCTCATTTATTAACTGGGCAAATTCCTTAACTCTTTTGTATCTCTGGCTTCTTGGCAATAACATAGGGGTGATGAAAGAGTGCCTTGTAGAGTTGTGGTGAGTAACAAATGAGTTAAGATAATATAAAATACTTAAGAGCAATTCCTGGCAAATGAAAAAAGCACTTTGGCAGCATAGACCTACCTACTTCCTTCCTCCTATCTAATTAGTTTAAATGGCTAAGTTCTCTCTCTCTCTCTCTCTCTCTCTCTCTCTCTCTCTCTCTCACTTCCCTGTCATTAAAGCTACCCTGTTCCACCTTCTATTGTATTCCTTAGGGATCCTGCCAGGTATAAGTGGTAGTGATGAATTAACCAGCTTGGCCAATCACATTCATCTCTGCTCAGGGCTTACTTCCTCCAGGGATTGGCCTCTAACCCAGTTTTGGAAGGGCCAAAGAGCCTTGAGCAGGCTTGGGGGAGGGGACACCTGTGATTTCTGTAGGTGGCATCCGCATCCTGTTCTTCTGGCCACAGACCCTCAGTTTCTCTTTGAAGCATCCTTCTCTCCACTGTGCACAGTTTCACTGGGAATTCCCACCAAAGGCCCCATTCTTCCTTCACCAGGAGCAGACATTCAGCCCAAGCTAAGCCAGGAAGGATCTCGCCCATGGCAATCTGAACCTTATGCAGAGAGGTTTGAGCATGGGAAACAGTTGAAGTTGACTCATCCCAGAGGTAGAGCCCTAGGATATCCATTGTTCTTGCTCCAAATCTCCAGAGTGGCCCCTGTCCTGCCCTTCCTGAGATCCAGTGCTCAGCTTCTCTTTCAATTACATGAGCTATCCCACATCTTTTCCCCTAAACTAGGTAGATTCTGTTTCTTTAGCCTAACAATTAAAAAATACCAGCTGTTGTATTCTGGGGTTGGGGGAGAGCTCTGTTGGGCTAGGCACCATCTCCTGTGCTACCTACAAGGTGCGCCTGAGTTCTAGTCCAGCTCAACCACTAACGCGTCTGTGACCTTAGCCAAGTCCTCCCACCTCTCTCCCTTTTCTCCTCATTCTCTTTTGTAGGGTCCTCTACCTGGAACTATCTCACAAATGCATTGGTGCCAAGGTCCTCTCCTAAGGCTCCTGTGCTTCTGCCTGGGAGCATCACACACATTCTATAACGATGTCTCAGTTAACATACCCAAATCCCTATTTCTGGTTCGGATCAGCTCTCTGGAGCTTCAAATACTTCTTAGCTATCTCTACCCATGGGATTCTCGAACTCCATGTGTCCAAAATAGAATCCAATATCTCTCTTTTCAAAGGCCTCCCCTTTACTCCCTCCCCCAGCTATGAACTTGGCACCAACACCTCCCCCGCAGAAACTCCAGATCACTGCTAGGCTTTTCTCTCTCCTTGTAAGCCCATCACCATGTACTGCCCATTTCCTCTGATCTGTCATTGATATTATCCTTTATCATGAGTCCTCCTATGGTCTAGCAACAGTCCCTTTACAACATCGATTCATCCATTTGTCATTTAACCTTAACAAGAAATCTAGGAGGGTAGTGGGGACTACGTCAATGAGGGGAAAATGGGGGGTCAGAAAAGGAAAGCCATCTGCCCAAGGTCACACAGGAAGTAGGAAGTAGAGCCGGGCTTGAACCTAGGACTGTCTGAGCCCAAAGTGCATCCTCAGGATCTCCTCTGTCCATGGTTGCCTGAATGCAGGAGGAACCAGATTTGGATCTGTCTCTCTCCGGCCGGTTACTAAGGTCCCTGGCGCAAACAGCAACTGTGTTGTTCATGACCTCATCAGCTCTACCTCGTGTCACCCATTTCCTAATCGGGGCTCATGACCTGGGAACTCATCTCCTGGGAAACTGGAATGATGCAACAAACAGAGGCGAAGCTGCCAGTTTCAACATGAGCTGCCCAGGCAGGATCGGTGGTGCAAGCCCAGGATGGTGGCTAACATCCATAGGGCTGCAGCCCAGAACCTCCCCTCTACAGACTTAGCACCATGTGCTCCTGATGGGCCAGAGGAATCCAATGCCAGGGCCTGGCAGGGCCATCAGGAGCTGGAAGCACTGGGAGGCTATGACTGCAGTGATCCCCAAACACCTGCTGCATGTCCTGGGGTGCTGGGAGGGTTCCAGAGACCCAGTTACTAACTCTACACATGATTCATCAGGAAATCCTTAACCCCCAGGTATCTCTAGTCTCGAATCCCTTCTTATCACCTGCCCCTCTCCACCTTGATCCAAGCCTATATTGCAGCATAGGCCCTGCCCTTAGAGTCAATGCTTTTTAAATGTTAATTATGGTAAAATATATAACAAAATTTGCCACCTTTAGCATTTTTACAGGTGTACCACTCAATGGCATTAAATGATGCTCAACCATCATCACTATTTTCAAAACTTTTTAGCCCGTGGGGACTTCTAATCTACTTTCTGCCTCTAAATTTGCCTGCTTTCTGTATTTCCCGTATGTGGGATCCTGCAATACTCATCCTTTTGTGCGTGGCTTCTTTACTTAGATTAACATTTCAATGTTTCTCCATGTTATAGTGGAGCTTCATTTCTTTATATGACTGAATAACATTCCACATTGTATGGATATGCCGCTTTTTAAAATCAAACAAAATTATAATGGCGAAATATACTCTGATCATGGTGTAACTTTACTCAAATCCTCTTAAGGGCCAGCCCCAGTGGCTCATACCTATCATCCCGGCACTTCAGGAGGCCAGGAACGAAGGACAACTTGAGAGGCCAGGAATTTGAGAATAGCCTGGGCAGCAAAGCAAGACTTCATGTCTACAAAAAAATTTGAAAATTAGCCAAATGTTGTGGTGCATGCCTGTAGTCACAGCTACTCAGGAGGCTAAGGCAGAAGGATCTCTTTAGCCCAGGAGTTCAAGCCTGCAGTGAGCTATAGTTGCACTAATACACTCCAGCCTGGGTGAAAGAGCAAGACCCTGTCTCTAAATAAATTTTAAAAATTCGTAAGGCTCCTCAGTTTATTCAGAGAAAAAGCCATAGTCCTTATCATGGCTACAAAGCCCTGAAGGAGAATTCTCCCTACACACAGACATATCATTCCTGCTGTGCTGTGATCACCCCAGGCACTTGCCACCTCAGGACCTTTGCACACCTGTTTCTGCTGCCTCATCTGCTCTTTCTCCAGGTATTTCCATAGCTGATGCCCTCCTCTCTTTTGGTTGTTTGCTCATGTATCATCTTCTCCCTGAGACTCAGGTTAAAACTGTGGCCATTATTCCTGAGCCCCCGGTCAATCTAGTATTTTCCCCACAGCTCTTGTCACTTTCTAACAAATTATATAATTTATCTGTTCCTTATTCCATTATCTGCCTGCACCTCTAGAATGTAAGTCCTACAAGGGCAGGGACTTTTTTCACCTATTTAATTCACTGACAGATCTGAAGCACCTAATTTGTTGAATGAACGGATATGAGTTGAGATGAGTTGTTGCCCTTCCCTGGATCTCTGTTTCTATGTCCATGAATTAAGGATTATGATCTGTCCCTGTAGGGGAGGTGTCATGCAGTTAGATAATGACTGTCACCACCCTTTATAAATTGTAATTGTGCAAGTAAGAGAAGGTGGGAGAAAACTGATCTTCATTGAGTGCCCTCGAGGCCAGATATTTTCCAGGATGTGCCTCATTTTATGATTCCCAATTTATAGATGAAGAGACTGAGGCTCAAAAAGGTAAAGTAATGTCACAACATCACACAGTACCTAACTATTAGGGAGTTGGAGCTTCAGTCCAGCTGTCTGGCTTTTCCTGGCCTTCCAGCTCTCGGACTTTATAAGCCTAAGAGAAAACTCCTTCTTCTGGAGGGACCAGCTCTGAGCCCAAGGGAATAATGTAATAATCAGGATGAGGATATGAGTAACTGCTTTCTTTTATTGAGAATGTCCTCCATATGTCAGACTCACTTTGTTATGTGCCAGGTGCCTTCCATCTACTCTCTTCACAAGAAAGCAAAGAACAGGTATTATTATTCCCTTATAACAGATGAGCAACCCCACAATCTGAAAGGTGAAGCTGTTGGTTTAAGGACACACAACTAATAAATGGCAAAGGCACATTTGATCCCAGGGCAGTCTGATTCCCACGGCATCTTGAAAGGGGATGATTATAGGGAAGTTGTTTCCCTAATGTTACTTATGGCCCTTACCTCTACGGCCATCCCCAGGGACCACCTGGTCCCAAACAGATTCAAGACGGTGCTTCTATAGCTGGGAAGGTAAACACCACACCAACCCACATGCCCACGCCCTCTGTGTGAGCAGCAGGATATAGAATGTATAAGTGTTGATGGGAGCTGGGATGGGGATCCCAAGGGCCTGTGCTGTCAACAAAGATAAATGAATGAACCACTCAGCAAACCAGGGCACTTCCACCCCACAGCAGAACTGTCACTGGTAAATAAATCATCTAAGCTCCGTGCTAGATGTGCCTATTTCAGGGGGTGGAGATAAGTGCATTTCTCTGCCTGGTGACATGCCAGGTATATTCAGGCTGTAAGGGGTATGAAAATATTCACCAGTGTGAAGTCTGTCCCGGGGCTAATTTCAGGGCAGAAGTGGCAGGAACAGAGAAGGGGTCTTTTTCCAAGAACTGTGTTCATCTTAAACTTTCTGTAACTGTCCAGGTGCATGTGCCTGACAATTTCTATGCCTTTTAAAATAATCGTAATCATGGTAAGTAACTCGTACTGAGTGCTCACTATGTGCCAGGCATTGTGTTTTTAAATATATATATCATCTCGCTGACTGGCTAAAACTAAATTATTGCTGAAGAGTCTCTGCTGCCTGGGAAAATGACTTCTTTGAGGTTGTTCATTCTTTACATTATTCCTAAATGTTAAATAATGTCTAAGAGAGATGGTCCAGTCCCAAGTCAGAGGTCACCTCTGAAGAACTTCCCCAACTTCTTTTGCCATCAAAAGCAGGAGTAACGGCCACTCTTCCAAACCTCCCCTCTCCATGGTTGGACTCCCAAAAGAGGACAGTGAAAGAGAGTGAAAGGAGATTGAGTAGGAGGCCGAAGAGAAGGAACGGGAAAAACACAGCCCTTGGGGAGGTAAAGAGTGCTGAAACCCAGGGACCTCGGAACAAAGTTCCTGCTATTTGGAGGAACCTGGTCACACTGTCCCACCAAGCTCTGCTGTGCCCCAACAAGAAGTGATTGTTTGGGTAGAACTAAAGTAACTAAAATCTATCATTTTGAGGATGGGTTAATGGATCCCCCCTTCTGTCTATGGAGATGTCTGTGCTACATAAATCGATGGAGTGGAGGAAAAGAGGGAGATGCTACCTAGGCTTTTAGCTTGCTAACGTCCTTCAGTTCTCAAAGCAATCCCATTTGATGCAGGAGCCTGAAAGGTGAGGGCACTTGGCCACAGCCTCACACCACCAGCAGAGTACTGTAACCAGCAGCCCCATGAACAAACATGGGATGAGTCCCCCATACATGGTTTTCCTGTAGCTTTCTTATGCTCTGGACTCTTAGACTAACAGGGAACCCCGTAACTTTTGTTTTTCTTTTGAGACAGAGTCTCACTCTATCACCCTGGGTAGAATGCCATGGCATCATCATAGCTCACAGCAACCTCAAACTCCTGGACTCAAGCAATCCTCTTGCCTCAGCCTTCCAAGTAGCTGGGACTATAGGCACCCACCACCATGCCTGACTAGTTTTTCTATATTAGTACAGATGGGGTCTCATTTGCTCAGGCTGGTCTCAAACTCCTAAGCTCAGGCAATCCACCCACCTTGGCTTCCCAGAGTATTAGGATTACAGGTGCAAGCCACTGCATCCAGCCAATGACTTTTAACTATTTGACCTTTTGAGTTGTTTCCCAGATACTGCAGAATTTTTCCAAGTGAAGGTGTTAAAACTTTGGAGAACTATTGAGAAGTGATGGGAGACAGACATGAGATCTGATCCCCGGTGTTGGAGGTGGAGTCTGCAGAGAGGTGTTTGGATGGGAGTGGAGGGTTGGAGGTCCCTCATGAAGGGCTTGGTGTCCTCCCTGCTGTGATGACTGAGTTCTCACTCAACAGGTTTGTGGGAGAGCCTGGCGCCTCCTCCTCGTGCTGTGGTACCTTCTCTCGCCACATGACACACCTGCTTCCCCTTCTGCCTGTATTAGAAGTTTCTTGAAGCCTTCATCAGAAGTGTATGCTGGTGTGATGCTTCTTGTCCAGCCCCAGAACTGTGAGCCAATTAATCTCTCTCTCTCTCTCTCTCTCTCTCTTTTTTAAACAAATTACCCAGTCTCAGGGTATTCCTTTATAACAACACAAAATAAACCAACAAAGATTCTTCTTAGCAAAGTATCTCAAGAATGGAAGAAAAAGTATCCAATGTACTCAGCCCTACTATGAAGCTAATTTATAGCTTTCGTATGAAGGCTATAACCCAACTATAGTACAAGAATATGGGGAAGGGGGCAAGGGAGGGGAGGAGGGGTGAGGTTGGGGTAGAGAGAGGGTAATTGGTGGGGCCACACCTACGGTGCATCTTAGAAGGGTACAGATGAAACTTACTAAATGCAGAATGCAAATGTCTTCATATAATAACTAAGAAAATGCCATGAAGGCTATGTTAAACAAGTTGATGAAAATAGTTTAGATTGTATATGAAACCAGCACATTGTACCCCTTGATTGCACTAATGTACACAGCTATGATTTAATAATAAAAAATAAAAATAATAAAAAAAAACCCCAAAGAACATTGGTACCAATAAGTGGGGCATTACTATGAAGATACCTGACAAGGTAGAGCCGATTTTGGAGCTGGGTAATAGGCAGAGGTTGGAAGAGTTTGGAGGGCTCAGAAGAAGACAGGAAGACAAGGAGAAGTCTGGAACTCCTTACAGACTTGTTAAAAGATTGTGACCCAAATACTTATAGAAATATGGGCAATGAAGGCCAAGCTGGTGTGATCTCAGATGGAGATGGGGAATGCATTAGTAACAAAGATCACCCTTGTTACATCTTAGCAAAAAACTTGGCAGCATTACCTCTATGCCAAGATGACCTAGGGTATCTTGCAGAAGAAATTTCTAAATAGCAAAGTGTTCAAGAAGTGTTATGGTTGCTCCTAACAGCCTTCGATCAGATATGGAAGCAAAAGAAAGACTTAAAGTTGGAATTTATAATAAAAAGGAAAAAAAGCACAAAATTTTGTACACTTCACAGCCTGGCCACATGGTAGAGATGGAAAGAATATTTTCAGGGGAGGAATTGAAGTGGGCTGCAGAACAACCACCTGCTGGACACATTAACATGACTCTGCCCCTCCTGTAGCAGGTCTAGGGGCCTGGGAGGACTGAAGGGTTCTTTGGGGCAGGCCCTCAGGGCCATGGCCTTGTACCACCTTGGGAGGCTGCTCCTGCTTTCCTGTTGCTCCAGCTCCAGCCATGACTCAAAAGGCCCCAGGTACAGCTCTGGCTGCAGCTCAGTAGAACACAAACCACAGGCCTTGGTAGCATCTACAAGTCTGCATGTGCAAAATCTTCAGTGTCACAGGGGTGGAGCTTCCTGCAGAGATACTCTAATAAGGTAGCACCAAGAGAAATTGTGGACTTGGAGCCCTCCCCCATCGTCCCCACCAGTGCAAGAAGGGAGCTGCTGCCCTCCAGACCCCAGAATGGTGGAGCCCCAGGCAAGTGTTGTGCCCAGCAAAGCCATAGGGTGAGGCTTCCCAAGCTTTGGGGGTTCACCCCTTGCATCAGTATGCCCAGGATATTGGATGTGGAGTCCCTTCTGTTTGTCTGATTTGTCCCTTTGGAATGGAAATGTTTACCCAATGCCCTTGCCACCCTTTTACCTTGTTTGGGTCTTATCTGATCGCAGGTAGCAGGAATTTGCCTTGAGTCTCAAGTGAACTTTGGACTTTTGAGTTCATTACATTATTAACTCCTTATAAAACCCCCTACCCAAGTTCTTTTAGCTGACACCATTCACATTAAAAATTCCTTTCTTTCTTGACAGTCTTTGTCTCAGGAATTGGCTCTCTCCAGAAGACCCTGGTGGTTTCAGTGTCAGTACTACTGTAAGGTCTCCCAAAATGTTGTCCATAAGAAGTGTCCCAATTATTTAAAGCCCCCTTATGTCCTTTGAAAAAACCCACATTACTGAAGCCAACACCCTAGGAAGCCACAAATTACTTCCCCATTTCTCACCTCTTTGGAAATAGGATATAAATAGCCAGAAATCTGCAGTTATAAAAATCATTTTGTGAAATAAAATTCTCTTTATTAATATGATGAAAACAAATGAAAAGGATCAGATTACAAAAGAGCATGTACAATATGATTCCATTTTAAAAAATTCATTTTAAAAAGGTCCTGGAAAAAATACACCTGATATTAACAATATTTGAGAGAGAGAGCAGATTTAGTGGTGATTTTTATTTTATTATTTTAACTTATGTTGTATTTTCTAATTTGCCAGCAATGTACATGTGGTGTGTCTCAAAGAGTAATAAAGAACAGAATAAAAGAAGAGTTTTTTCCCTCAAAGGAGAGAATGACTACTTTGGAGCACTGCTGTAAAGTTGCTGTGAGAAAACAACATTAGCATCTACGTCAGTGCCACACCATTGTCCTTCTATGATTCTTTGTGCTTACTTCTTTGTTTCATGGAAGGTAATACAGCTGAATCTGAGCTCTAAGCAATCATATGACCACAGAACAAATAGATAGGCTGGTAGATTGCTGGGGTCCCACCCCAGGGACAGGATCCTTAAAGACCTGTGGATCTGGTAGCTGTCGACTCATGAAATGTAGAGTTAGAAATAACGAGAGACAAACAGACAAGACACACAATAGAATATCCAAAGGTGGGAGCACAGAGGACCACTGCCTATTTGTGGGGTTTTGGCAGGTGGCCCTGAGTGTCAGTTCACTCAGCTTTTATTGAAGGCTATTTGCTCATTAGTCCAGAGGGTAAGCTTTGGAAGAGAACAAAGATGCCAGCAATTTCTCTGAGCAAGTATATCAGCTCCTGTTGTTCCTATAATCATTAACTTTAAGGGCCTGAGCAGTCTTGAGAAATTTAGAACCTGAGCCTTGTTTGGGGGCAGCCTCCTGTCTGTGATCACACACAGAGATTCCTAGGGGGATGTCAATACCTGCTAGTTCACCTGTGGAGTAAACGCCACTGTCATCAATCTCCTCTTAAGAATCAGTGTGGAAAGAGGAATTTTCCTTTCATCACCACCACAGAAGGTCTTCCTCTGTGATAAGGTATATAAGCCCTCCTACCCTTATTTCAGGGCTCAAGGGGCTCTCTTAATCTCTGCCCTGGCCAAATACAAATCTCCACAATAGGTATTTGCTTTGGCTTTTGAGTGGGCAGGAGGTGGCCTAGTTAATGTTTCCTTCTAGGCCTTGCACAAAGCTTCCTCTGTGGCCATTATTCCTCCAGAGAGTTCACAGACCCAGCAGGGGTGATTGCAAGTTGTATCCCAATAAGCTAGGAAAAGCAGGAAACTTGCTCAGATAAGAAATTGGGCAGCAGCTGATTTGAAGATAAACTAGCTGACTTCCCTTTGTTCTGCCTCACTTGCCTTACTTTTTTATTTTCCCCTCTTCCTTGGGGTGTTTTCCCTTGCCAAAAATGGGTTCTTTGGTTCCCATTCTGCCAGCAGTAGATCATCTAGCTGTCTATTATATCTGTTTGTACATGGCACAGAGGAAGGAACAGGAGCTTGTCTTTTTGACTCAGTTTCCTTCTGCTTTCCCTTTTTCCTCTAATATCCAAATAGAAATTCCATCAAATCCCCTAATAGATCCTTTTTTCCAAGTCCTCATCCATTCAGTCCCCACTAGTGAGGTTCCACTTTACCTTTCTCTCTCTCTCTTTTTTTTTCCATTGAGTATGTAAAGTTCATAGAAGCTTATCTTCATGGGAGAAAGTAAAATCAAAAACCAAGGCTATGGGTTCTGATTTCCTGAGATCAAATCCCACTCTGCTATAGATCAAACCCCACTCTGCATGAGTGTAAATCCCACTTTACTTGAGTAAAATTCCCCACTCTACCTTAGCAAAACTCCCCACTCTACCAGAGTTCAAATACCTACTCTGAGTAAAAATCCCACTTTGCCCTGGAATAACTAGATGATCATAGGCAAGTCACTTCACCTGTCTGAGCCTCAGCGTCCTCATCAGTGAAGGATAATTTTCATACCCAATTCCTCAGGTTGGCTAAGGGAGATACATTCACGATATCCTCATGACATAGTAGTGTGTCACAGGTAACGCAAACCCTATTCTCCCTTTTCTCTTCTGCTTTTTTCCTCTTGTGACCAAAAGATGAAAAGTGTTTGGGGACCCCATGTTTTCTTGTCCTTCGAGGCTCCACATACAACTGATAGTCTTCTAAAAGTATTATTGTGTCCATGACTTTCACACTAATCGCAGGATGCCTGGGACCCAGACTAGCACAAGAGGCTTCAGACCAATACTTGGCTGAAAGCCAAACCACCAATTTTATGTATTTGCCAAAAAAATATTCTTGAAAACTAGCCATCTTGAATATATTCAATGAATACTAATGTGATCTTCTTCTTAATAAATCAGTCTTGAAAATATTCAGTGAATATGTTCTTCACAGTAGCATTTTAAGCCTAATTTGTCTAAAGCTAAATATCATGAGGGCTATTTAGCCTTCTTATGACTATCTGCTAATGAAGACTATATTCTTGAATATCTTAAACAGGGTCTTGAATATAATTAAAATAATTTGGATAGATTTTCGGATAACATATTCAAGAAGCACAAATTCATTGAGTATTATCATTGAACATGTTAAAGTAGCCTATTATAAGAATCTAGTCATTGACTATATTCAAGATGAATATATTCATACTCTGTAACTATATTTGGTAAGAATTTCATTAAAAATGAAATTTTGGAACACTGGTAAATTTGACCAATTTGATCCATTGTTCCTGAGCCATCTTGATTTTTTTGTAAAAGATTGATTATCCTGGAATTGATTTTTGATAGATTGGCCATGTTCACTGAGAGACTACTGGAGCAGATACCCACATGACCCCTATGAGATCTGGGGGATGTCCATCAAGACCCACCTCCAACTTGCCTCACCTCCTCCTTTGGCCATGGCTTTATCCCTCCGAATCTGCCCCAGACCCTTGAAGCACCCCCTACTCACTCTGGACACTGACAGCCATCCAAATTTTGAAAGGAGATCATTAGGAGGGAGAAAGATTGATGTGCTCTCACTTAAAAGGTGCAATGTAAGGATATAGGGCACACTTTCTGGGTGAGGGGCACAACAACCTGGACTCTACCTAACAAATGAAAATAATGTAACCTAATCATCTGTACCCTGATATTAATCTGAAATTTAACAAAACGTTAAAAATAATAAAATTACGATGAAAAAAACTCAGTGCTTAAAAAAAAGTGAGATTGTTTTCTTAATTTTTTGCAACACACAGATACATATTTGTGCTCCAGGAGTATGAATGATGGGCTAAGCACCAAACTCAAACACTGGGTTTGAATACTATTTCTGCCACTAACCAGTTGAGTGATCTTGGGTGACTGACATAACCTCTCTGAGCTTTACTTTCTTTTTCAAGCAAAGGTTAAAACAGTTCCCACTCTAGAAGAGTTGTGTCAGAGAGTCCATAAGTTAACCACTTTAGAGCTGAGAGTTCAATGCATGATAGCTTTTATTATCATTTTTATTGTTATCTGAGAAATTCTCTTCTAGTTTGGGTCAAGTCCCTGGATGTCTCTAGTCCTCAGTTTCCTCATCTGTAAAATATAAAGTGGTGGAAGCAGATTATATATATAATTCTCAAAGACAAGTTCAGAAACCCCAGAGAGTCCCCATTAAACTTTCATTGAGACTCCTTGAGATCAAAACTATTTTTCATAACATTACTCGGGTACTAATTGCCTTTTTCATGTTCATGCTCTTTGAGTATACAGAAGAATTTTCCAGGATGTGTGTGATCTGTGCTATCACAGTGGAATGCAGCCATCAGAATCCAACCATCTTCAATTGCTGGTCATTCAAGTTATTTTCAAAACTGTAAATCCATGTCCCTCTTCTCATTTATTTTATTTTTCTTTTGGAAAATATAATTATGTTTCATAGAAACATTATTTTTGCTGACATTTCATGGTTGCCTATTGTTTTGAAATGAATTTATAAATAAATATTTTTAAAGTGTATCCATTTTAATTTCTTATTTAGTAAATAATGATATCTATAACCATACAAACACAATTTTTAAGATCTTAAGTAATTTTTAAGAGTATCCAGCAACTGGTAAGTAGTAGAATTGCTAGATGGGCCAGGCAGTCAATATATATTGGTCACTCAGATTCATTCATTTATTCATTCTACAACAGACATTTAAGGGGGAACTTGCTATGTGCCAGGCACATGGTGAAGTGCAGGGGGTATAGGGAAGGGAGTAGGTAGGGAGTGCACCAACATGCATGTCCATTGAGTGATGTAGACACACAGCCCTTGGTAGGGAGTGCACCAACATTCATGTCCATTGAGTGATGTAGACACACAGCCCTTACAATGTAGTAGTCCACAGAAGGCAAGGGGAGGGGACTCTTGGGCCAGTGGGAGTAGGGCAGTAGGAGGAAGCTGAGGCCAAGGTAGAGAAACCAGTGTTTGGAAAACAAAGGGGCAAGCATGTCCACATCTGCCAGAACTCACTTGGCACTAAGAGGAGACTCAGGCAAAGAATCAAGGTAGGGCTTTAAGGAGCATATAGGGTAGGACAGAAAGGATGACCTCTGCTTTGGGTCAGATGAAATCAGCGCCTCAGAGAGTGACAGCTAGAAGACACCCAATGATCTCTCTTCCACCTCTTTATGTGTGATTGCCTGAAATACCATGGCCTACCCCCAATTTTCTCCTCACCCTTCAGTGCTCTGCTCCCTTCTGACTGTCTCCTTTAATGCCTGGAGCTCCCGGGGCAGACTGCATAACTGCAAAGCATGGGACCGGGTCATCCACTCCACTTTCCTCCCCTACTATACTGTAAGCTTCTCAAAGAATGGAATGGTGCTTTGTCCCCATCATAACTCCAGGGCATAGCTCAGAACCTCCTATATATTAAGCATCATCATCATCCTAGCCATCATTCCGGTTCATATTAATATATTTTTAATGGTCAGCACATGCTAAACATTTTACTTATCTTAACTCAATTAATCTTCACCCTCATCTCAAGGGCATTAGGTCACACTATACAAAATTACCATTTTTGGTAGGTCAAAACAGTCTAATATTAGCAATTTCATATGGTGCAACCAAATAATCTACTTTAGCACTCCCATATGACAAATGAGAAAAGTGAGATACCAAAAGACAATTCTTTGTTGAGTGTGGAATAAAATGAATGATTGAAGAATCCTTAGAAAAGAAGGAACTGATCTTTTGGGGGTCACTATTTTGTGTCAGGCACCTTGCAGGCCCAAAGATAGTCTTAAGTACGAGAATGATATGGCCAAGTTGGGTGCAGGTGAATTAGCTCGTGTATTATAATTCTCACCACATTCCAAGGGGGCAAATAGGCAGATGTTGGAAAGATGAGAAAATTGAAGTTCAGAGATGTGAAGAGGCTTTCCAAGGTCACCCAGCCAAGTGGTGGACTTGAGCCCAGGTCCAATTGCTTCTCCGCCCTTTGGCTAAGATCGAGTGAACTCAGGTTCAGCTGACTCCCTTCCTTAGGTCAGATGCCTGGGAGAGGCTCACGTTGTGTAGCAGGTGGGAAACTCAGAGCCTGTCACCACAGAGCCTGTATTAGTCAGCTAGGGCTGCCGTAACAAAATACCACAAACTGCGTGGCCAAAGCAAAAGAAATTTATTTTCTCATGGTTTGGGAGCTAGAAGTCCAAGATCAAGATACAGTGCCTTGGGGGCTGAACCTGTGGCTCAAAGGAGTAGGGCGCTGGCCCCATATATTAGAAGTGGTGGGTTCAAACCCGGCCCATGCCAAAAACTGCCAAAATAAATACATACATAAAGATACAGTGCCTCTCCAGTTACCCTCACCTTTCCCTGCTCTGAAATCTACTATCCACACCCCACTGAGAAAGAAACTGCTGGTGGCCAAAACAAAAGCTTCCTTCCTCCTAAAGGTCAGAGAGAGTAAAAGCAAAAGGAAAAAAGTGTTCACCCAAGCAGGAAATATTTACAAACTTGGCAAAGCCCTCCATGACTTCCCACACAAACGCAAACAGGCACCAGAGGCTTTCACTACTGCCGTCTCAGTTTATTGAATTAAAAATATGTGCCAAGACAACGCTTTTATTAGTAGTATGATTAGGATTATTTTTTTTCAGCAGACAAAGTCATTACTGGACTAGGAGCCTGTGGACATCTAAAGAAATACCACAGAGCAGGCCTCCGCTGCCATCTTTTCTCGTTTCCCTGACAGGATTTACATGAATTCCTTTTTTCTTCCCTTAATCTTATTGTTTTTTAACTACATAAAACATTTTATTGCAGGGAAATCAGGAAATCTAGAAGAAAACAAAAATCACTCACTTTCCCCCATTCAGAGAAAGAGATAACTACTGTCACATTTCTGTTTGTTTCTTTCCCATCGACTTTCATATACACAAACATGTAGACATTATTGTTGTTATTGTTAATATTATTTTACAAAAAGACATCAAATCTTTTATTACCACCTACCAAGAGTATCTTGCCATGCCAATAAATATAGCCTGAGCTAAATTTTACTGCCTGCCTGCTATACAATTCTGTTATGCGGATGCCTTATAATTTATTAACGCACACTCCTACTCATGAAGCTTCAGATTGTTTCTAATTTTTCATTCTTATAAACCAAGCTGAGATGAGCATCCTGGCAGCTAAATATTTGCACTCATTCCTGCTTTATTTGTTAGGATAAATTCCTAGAAGTAGTGTTATATTTCCAAAACAATAGGTAGACATAGTTCTCCTGGTACTGTTATTTTCACACGTCCATAAAATGCACACTTCTATATTTCACTATCGCAATGGAGGGCTTTCTTTTCTCCCCTTTCCTTTTTCCTTGTGAAACAAACTTGGAAAGACAGAGGAGAAAGTCAGAAGTTCTTTAGAATATAACAACACATTCACGTTATTTTGTAAGAGTTATTTGATCATTAAATTGGAGTCAGATTGCATGTACTTAACTAACTTGAACTCAACTATCATCAACTTTATGTTACAGCATTCTTTTACCTAAAATTAAGAAAGAAAAGACAAAAACAACTCCAATTACATGAATAGTCTTATTCAACACCTTGATTAGTCACGCCATTCCTCCTCTGAAATGCCTTTCATTTATTCCAAGGAATTTGATAATTTTCTCTCGCCTCTTGTTGCCTGGCTGGTGTATAACAAGAAATCCTTTCACCACATATCTCAGTGACAAAATGCAACATAGCTTCATCAACTTGTGGAGTCTTCATTTTTAGGAGTTTAGCAAAGATTAGATTTCTTGCTTTGCAGGAAAATATGACACTGGAGTCAATTCTCTGAAGACAAGAATTTGTTTCACTAATACCGAATTTCCACACCAATGCTCTGTTTGGGGGCTTCATTGTGTACACAGAGATTTTCCATTTCAATGCCCGATCATATCATAGTGTAATCTTTTTGAAGATATTTTCAGTGGCAATTAAAATCAACACGTGAAATGCTGGCAATGTGCATAACTCAATTGAGGGGGTGACACTGTGAGAAGCTTTGACCAAGTTTGCTTGGGCACAGGGAATAAAGCTCTATCATGCCTGCTATCTGGCTAATATTAGATAAGCTGTAAAATGCATCTAGTTTCAAGGATGTTAAAATTAGAAAAAGGGTGCAACTTAAAGTCATTGAAATATGATTAGGGGGGCCTTTAAAAATTAAGATTAAAAAGAGAGGAATGTTGATACAAGTATGATGGTAATCATACTTCCTCATTCCTCTAAGTGTGTGCCCCAGAATAGGCAAGAGATAGGACAAATAGGTCTGTTAAGTTCTCAGTTGGTGTCATTTTCCACCTGCCTCACAGAGAGAGGGCATCCTTGTCACACTGAGGATGACTCCCGATTCTAAAAATACAGCTATATAGAACTATTTAGATAGATACATACATACATAGATAAGAGCAAGAGAGAAATAGATATAACTCAACACAACTCAAGAAATAGATATAACTCAACACAACTCAAGAAACAACCATCTACTTTAACTTTAGAGGAAGACTTAGTGAGAGATAGTATATAATCACCAAAACTTAGACCCAGTCAAGCTGTCCTTTAATAGATGAATGGATAAATACGCTGTGATACATCCAGACAGTGGGATATTATTCAGCACTGAAAAGAAATGTATCATGATTTCCTTATAAGTGTAACAATGTCAAGGGAACTTAAATCCATATAGCTAAGAGACAGGAGCCAATATGAAAAAGCTGTGTGGTTCCAACTGTGTAACATCTTGGCAAAGGCAAAACTAGGAAGACAGTGAAAAGATGAGTGACCTCCAGGAGTTGCAGGGGGACGGGATGGACGAAAGGACAGAGTGTGGAAGATTTTCAGGGCTGTAAAACCTCTCTGTAGGATACTACATTGGTGAATACACATCATTATACATTTGCCAGAATTCATAGAATGTACAACACAAAGAGTGAAACCAAATGTAAATGATGGACTTTGGTTATTAATAACAATAATGAGCCAATATGAATTCATCAATCATAGTGCATGCACCACGTTAATGCAAGTGGAAAATGGTATGTGTATGTGGTCATGGGATAATCTGTATTTTCTACTCAATTTTTCCATAAATCTAAAACTGCTCAAAAACTGTCTATTAATTAAACACAAATATATATATGTATATGCACAACATGTATTAATTCAACATACATATGAATATATATCTTTCAAAACCCACCACACAGAAACAACTTCTAGCCTGTCTCTGTGCAAACGTGTGTTCAATTCAATGAGAGTATCCTCAGCGAGGACATAGATCTTTTCAAGGGATTCAATAAAAAGGTCCAGATTTTCCTCGGGAATGGTATTGATTTCCGCCACCCTCCTTTCTGAACCCCGACCAACACTGGAGCCCCAGTGAGGCTCAAAGACAATCGTGCAGAGCCTCATGTTGGCTATATTTCCCACAGCAAACGGGATGCTCCTCCGGTTCCCATTGTCCCTTGCTGTGAAGGGAGGGAGAGGAGGTGGAGTTGGCCTGGGCTGCAGCGTTAGCCCTGGACTGGATATCTCTGCAGACTCAGGCTTTGGAGAATCCCAGGAGTGAAGGCTGAAAGGCCCTGGAGGCAGGACGAGATCTGGCTCTTTGCCAGGATAAGATGTGTCAATAAAGCTATTATAGTCTTGTCAGGATCAAGTTCTCGCCCTACAAGCCTGTCCCAAACTCTAGTCCTCTTGGGATAAGACCAGAGCCAACCCTGCAGAGGTCCACATGCAATTCCAACCCAAGATCAAGACAGCCAGAGTTTAGATGAGCGTAGGGGTCAAACTGGCATCTTGAAGTTGCAGACCTAACTGTCTGTGACGCTGGACAAACCACGTTCTCCCAAGCTGTAGGGTTAAAAATGCAAGGAATCTAAAACAGTGTGACTCCAACTGCAGGCTCCATTGCGGACGCTCAAATGCACCCAACACTTAGAATAAATTACTTAACCTCTCTGAGCCTTATTTTCTTCGTTTGTAAAATGGGCATAACAGTGCTCACCTCATAGAATTCTTGTGGGGATTAGATGAGATAATCCACTCAAAGTGCTTAGCACATCATAAGAAAAGTTGTTACAAATACTCAAGTGCCATTAGGGACCACTGAGTCCACCCAAATTGGCTTGCATCTGGGGCAATGAAGGCCCAAAGAAGGAACTGCCTTGCCCAAACTTACACAGTAAATTGCCACTCGTGTCTGGAAGTTCAGTTTTTGAAGCCTCACTCCAATGTCCTTTTTGCTACCCAAGGGCCCTTCTTGCAGGACGCAAAGTTCTCAGACCTCTTTTCATTTCTGTGGCTCTCTTCTGCCTCCAGGGCCACTCATGAAATACAGGGCATGCACAGTCAGCCTCTCAGACAGTAGCTCTCTAACAGGAACGTTGTTTAGGACCTGAGTCAGTTCAGCATGAAATTTAATCACTCGATCAGAACAATATTGTGACACAGTTTGTCAGAAACCTGGGGACTGGCTGGGAGGCACCTGGTTGCCAAGAATGCTTTTATCTGTTTGCTTTCTCCTTTGGATCTTAAAGAGCTAGCCCTGAAGTGTGGGGACCACACAGAAAATGGGGCTTTCCATTCCCTGGATGGAACTTCTGGTCTCCAGCTAAAAACAACCCCCCCACTCATCTCTCTAAAATGGAGTCTAGTCCTTTATGCTCTGTAATCATTTCTTGTGTAATCTCACCTCTACATCTTGTGTAATCTCATCGTCTGACATCGCCACTAGGGTGTCCTCACCTGGAAAGTTATTTCTTGCCAGACCTTTCTAATTTGTCTCTCTGCTTCCACTGTGGCTATCTCCTAAGCCAGAGAATGGCACCAGTGGGGGACACTGGATGCATGAGGACTTATTTCCCAAGTGTGCTTTTCCAAGGCCAACCTCTCTTTCCAAGACAGGTTGTCTAGAGACTGGTCATTGGAGAGCTATAAAAGCCCAGCCTCCCTGCCCTGATGTGGGACAACTCTGAAGGCCAGCTCCTGGTTCAGAGCTCCCATGCCGTCGGTTGACCCCTCCTTGCAATGCATCCCTCACAGCCCCACATCTCCCTCTTCCTGGTTTTGCAAGTGTGGGTCCCAAGACCTCCTCCTAATGAACTTTCTCTACAGCGGTCTCTGTCTCAGAGTCTGCTTCTTGGGAACCCAACAACAGAATGATCCTTTTAAACACAGATCTAATCCTCTTACTTTTCCATTTAAAAATCCTCCACTGGGTTCCCACTGTACTTGGAATAAAATTCGAACTTCTCACAAGACTTGTATGACTCCAGATCAGAGTTGTCTGATAGAAAAATATATGAGTATGGAGACATTTAAAAGGAGAAAAAAAATCAGACAAAATTAACTTCAATAAAATATTTTAGTTAATCTAATACCATGGAACAAATACATGTGTAAAACGTGAACATTTTACATTCTTTATTTTTCATGCTAGGACTCTGCAATCTGGAGTGTATTTTGCAAGTACAGCACATCTCAACTTGGACTCACTGCATTTCAAGTGCTCAATCGCCACATGTAGTTAACAGTGCAGGAGACAGTGAGGTTCTGAACAATCTGGTCCCTGCCTCCCTCCCACCCTCATCTCTATGCTCCCTGCTGCGTCCTGGCATTGTAGCCTCCCTGCTTTCCATTCCTTTCCTTGAATACCCCAAGTCCATTCGTGCCTCAGAGACTTTGCACCTGCTGCTTTCTTGGCCTGAAATATACGATGTCCCAGGGTTTTGTGCAGCTGGCTCCCTGCTCTCTCCCAGGTCTCTATGCAAATGCCACCTCCACAATCAGGCCATTCCTACTGACTTCATCTAAACAAGCCCCCCTCCCACACCATCACTCATCAAAGACTCATCCTAGGAAAATTTCCACAAAGCACTCACCACTGTCTACAATTTGTTCATAGATTTTATCGCCTATCTTTTTCTATGAAAAGTAAGCTCCAGGATACCAGAGATTTGGATCTCTTTATTTATTTTGCATCCCTTCTTGAGCCCAGGACATTAGAAGTATTCCTTACCTATTAATACCATTAATGCACAAAACACTAAGAAAATACACATTAAAAATACACACCTATATTTTTATATAAGGGTTTACTGGGAATAAAACGTTTTTATAATCACAAACAGATAATCCAGTGTGTCATCCTATGGTTAACTTCACTAACACAAGATTCAGAACGTCTTGAGTATTCTCCGGAGATTTCATTCATTCTTATTTCCTCAAAATAACACCTACAATCTGATGATTCCCACATATTTATTTCTAGCCATTGATTTAATGTCCAGTTTCCAATTACAGTAGATACATCACTGCTGCCATCTTCCCTTCTAGTTATCTCTATTTTAGCATGTATCCAGGACATAATAACTTCATTTTGTGTTCTGGGGTCATACATTTATTAATTAAATGTAATAAATTACCATGTTAAAAACAAACTTCAAAGACAAAATTCTGTAATAATTTTAAATTCTTCCTTTGTGTTTTGATTATGATCTTTTCTTGATGTAAATACATATATTTAATATATACACATCTATGGCAGACTATGGTCGTTAGTAGGAGGTTAACAGTTTGTGTGTGTATTAATATGTTTAACACATACCTGCCTGCAAACACACACCCATATAAATCCAACAGGAATCCCTCCTCTCATGGAACGTAACTCTAATAATTTATGGGAGAAGGACAAAAAATAAATCACATACAGATACACAAACATGCGCATGCGTGCACACACACGTACATACAGACGCTCCTTGATTTACTGTGAGGTTATGTCCCAATAAACCCATCATAAGTTGAAAATATCATAGGTCAAAACTACATTCAATGCACCTACCCTACTGCACATCATAGCTTAGGCTACCTTAAACATGTACAGAACACTTACATTCGCCTACAGTTTGGAAAATCACTTAACCCAATGCCTAGTTCATAATAAAACCTGAATATCTCATGTAATTTATTGAATGCTATACATTACATCAAAGTTATACATGTACATACACATGTATACATGTAAACATATATGTGTTGGTGGTAAGTGCTATAAAGAAAACCCAGCAGAATGCCAAGGGTTGGTGCTGTCATTTTAAATGGGGTGGGGCCAGGGAAGGTGGCATTTGAGCAAAGACTGAAAAGAGGTATGGGAATGATAGCTATCTGGGGAAAGAGTGTTTCAGGCAGCCGGCTCAGCAGGGCAAAGGCCCTGGGGTAGAAGTGTGCCTGTCACGTTTGAAGAAGGCAAACAAGTCAGTGTGGCTGGGCAGAATGAGCAAGGAGGAGAGTAGTAGGAGATGAGGTAGAAATGGGTAGAGCTTAGTAAGCAACTCCAAGGATGTGGGCTTTTTCTCAGAGAACACACAATTTTGAGCACAGAATAACATGTTTTAGCAGCACTGTTGTTTTCAGAATAGACTGATGAAAACAAGGGTGCAGTGCAGAGATTGTTCACTATGGTGGCTCACACCAGGTCCAAGACTGCAATAGATAACTTCCAGTTTTCTAACAAATTCCATTCTTCCTTTCTTCATTCCTTTCTGCCACGGTGATAGGTGAACACACGGCTGCTCAGCTGAGGACTACATTTCCCAGATTCCCTTGGGACAAAGTGGGATCATGTGATTAAGTTCTAACCAATGGAATGTGAGCAAAAGTGATGCATTCAACATTGCCTTGTTTGCTTAGAAAAAATAGTGTGTCATGTTTTTTGTGTTTTGCATTTTGTTTTCTCTCTGCCCTTTAAACAAACAAGGGTGTGCCTGGATACAGCTGAACCACGAAAGTGAGGATGATGCTGAGTCCCTTTATGAGGGTGTGGAGCTGAAGACATAATATACTCCTGGACTATTCACCTCAGGACTATCTCATGAATAAGAAATAAACTTCTGTCTTTTATAATCCACTGTATTGAGGGATTCGTTGTTACAGCAGCTTAACCTTTGCCTCAACTAATACACAGAATTTTATGGACGGTTTAGCAACATCAGAAGTGAATTACAGTACAATGTGGAATAGGGAACAACCTAAAATGTAATTCTCACCATCTCTATCCTTAAAGCTCCTTAACCAAACCCTGCAGGGAATTGTCAAGCTATCTTTCATTCCACTCATGCACATGTTTTGCTAACTACCCAGGGCCTGGGGACAGCTGCAAAATTTCTCAATCTCTATCACAGAAAAACTCTAGGAGCTTCCTTTGTAGTAGTCCAAGAGCTTGGTGGTACATACTTAGAAAGGAAAGACGCATCTAATGCACCTTAACACAAAGAATTAGCAAAAGCTCTGAAATCACAGTTTTCTTTTCATTTGCCTCACAGTAAGTTTTTCAGGACTTTTCCCTTCCCTAAAAATACTCTCAATAAGCAAAATCAGGGGAGAAGGGATGCAGAAGACAATAGATTTTCCTCTGGACTGAGCAAACCTTGGAGTTTGCTCTTGAGTTTTAGATGCCTTCTCTCATTTACTCAGACCCAGATATTTATACAACGGGCACCCCATAAGTGTGTTCACATTGTTCTTTCTTGCACACATACACTGTCTCAGGGACACAGACACAGACAGCTGAGTAGTGCTGGCAGACTCTGAGTTATCTACTCTGGGTTCTCTTCTGCATTCACACTCTAGCCTCCAATACTTCCCTGGCATTGTGTCTTCTCTTCTTGCTAATTCTTCAGGTCTCTTACCAAAATTCACAGTGGGAGTGTTATACTGCCTCATTTCCTTCCCGCTTTTATAGTCTGTCATATTCATTAATAACACTGTGAAGTGGGTTGTAAAATGCATCAGAAACAGCGCCTGGTCTCGAGATGCTTGGAAACCAAGTGCAAGTGTGGCATAGTCAGGCTTTTCTGTCATGGTAGAAAGGGTCATATTTTTCCCCGAACAAGACCAGACATCTAATAGGGATACCTACCCAGGAGACAGCTGTGGCTGGCTGAGTGTTCACACCAACAATGAAGTGAATGGGGACAAAGCTTCAAGGACTCTTAAAGAATGTCCTCCAACGCCTTGCTCAGGATCTAACCTGAATTAACTCCTTCCCCAGCCTCCTGGAGTGTGACAGAGTGGAGAAGGCTCAGTGGGGAATTACATGCGGCTCTTCACTTGTCTGTGTGGAGAGATGTGTATGAATGTTGTGTGTTGACTGGGCGAGTTGTTACCTGCATACTAGTATGGATTGTACATATAGACATATATATGCAATTATGTCAGTGTGGGCCTCTCTCTTGGTGTGTGTTTATATTTTATTATTTCCTGCTTATTTCTATAGCCCATCTTACACCATTCTTCTTCCATTCTATGTGCTAAACATATGCTCTTCTTAAATTCCTTAATTCTCTCTGACCTCTCTGTCCCTCTCTAAGACATCATTAGTCTCTCTCTCTCTCTCTCTCTGTCTCTCTCTCTCCTCTATCATTCTACATTTGTCCCTTTCTCTGACCAGCTTCTCTACCTCTTCGTCACTTCTACACACTAATTTCTTTTCTCCCTCCATACCCATCTCACCTGGGGAACTCCTACCTCCCCTTTAGTCCTCAGTGAAACCACCTTTATAAAATTAATAAAGGGCCACAAGGTGGGAACTGTATTGGGGCCTAAAGTCTGCAAAGGTATAGGCAAAGTTTAAAAAGTTACCCAGCCATTGTTCCTTAGCTCATTTGCCTCCCTGTCAGTGCTTCCTGCTTAGGGGTCATATACCCTTGACTCACACAAGACGTGTGATTTTCCCAATCACTTCTATAGGTAACATCACTACTGTAAACCCTAAGACTGGTCTTCGAGACATCTTCTAGACTCTGCATTCAGGAAAAGCAACTGATGCCAAACAGAACAGTGGCCATACTTGGGAATAAACTTAACAGGCCCTGTGCCCCTCTACTCAGAAATTGGTTCAGCACAAGAAGACAATTTCTGCTTCTTTTTTTTTTTTTTATAATTTTATTGAATCATAATTCTGTACATTGGTGCAATCATAGGGTACGATTCATATACATTCAGAAATGTTTTGATCGTACTGTTACAGATAGCCTTCATGGCATTTTCTTGATCACTATAT
>CAUYON010061309.1:0-24310 GCA_963573935.1 Arctocebus calabarensis
GTGATAACTTCTAAGAGTTTTGAAGTTGAGTCCCTGGGATTTCCTGCTATAGGATCATATCATCAGTGAAGAGTGAAAGTTTGATCTCCTCTGACTCTATTTAGATACCCTTGATCATCTTTTCTTGCCTGATTGCAATGGCTAAGACTTCTTTTACTATGTTGAATGGCAGTGGAGACAGTGGGCATCCTTGCCTCATTCCTGATCTGAGTGGAAATGTTTTCAATTTTACACCATTCAATATAATATTGGCTGTGGATTTGCTGTAGATGGCCTCTATCAGTTTAAGAAATGTCCCTTCTATACCTATTTTCTTAAGTGTTCTGATCATGAAAGGATGCTGGATATTATCAAAGGCTTTTGCTGCATTAATTGAGAAAATCATATGATCTTTGTTTTTTTATTTTATTGATGTGATATATTATATTTATAGATTTGTGTATGTTGAACCAACCTTATAATTCTGGAATAAAACCAACTTGATCACGGTGTATAATTTTTTTGATGTGTGGTTGAATTCTGTTTGCCAAGATCTTATTAAATATTTTTGCATCGATATTCATTAATGATATTGGTCTATAATTTTCTTTCTTTGTTGGATCCTTTCCTGATTTGGGGATCGGGGTGATATTTGCTTCATGGAATGTGTTGGGAAGTATTCTTTCTTTTTCTATGCTTTGGAAAACGTTGTATAATATAGGTACTAGTTCCTCTTGAAAGGTTTGATAGAATTTGGATGTGAAGCCATCTGGTCCCAGACTTTTCTTTTCTGGGAGATTTCATATTGTTGATGCTATTTCAGTGATTGATATAGGTCTATCCAAGATTTCTAATTCTTTCTAGTTGAGTCTAGGAAGGTGGCGTGCTTCCAGGTACTAGTACATTTCCTTCAGATTTTCATATTTCTGGGAATAGAGATTTTTGTAGTAATCACTGAGGATTTTTTGAATTTCTGAAGTGTCTGTTATTATTTCTCCTTTATCATTTCTGATAGATGATATTAGAGATTTTCCTTTTCCTATTTCTGGTTAGGTTGGCCAAAGGTTTATCAATTTTGTTAATCTTTTCAAAAAACCAACTTTTTGTTTCATTGATCTTCTGAATGATTCTTTTGTTTTCAATTTCATTTAATTCTGCCCTAAATTTGGTTATTTCTTTTCTTCTGCTGGGTTTGGGGTTGGAATGTTCTTCCCTTTTCAGTTGCTTGAGATGATCCATTAAGTTGTTGGCTTCCTCTCTTTTTGTTTTCTTGATGAAGGCTTACAAAACTATAAATTTCCTTCTTAGTATCCCTTTCCCTTTGCAGTATCCCGCAGGTTTTGATAATTTGTGTCTTCATTATCATTTTGTTCCAAAAATTTGGAGATTTCCTTCTTAATCTCATCTTTGACCCAGCTATCATTCAACCTAAGATTATGATTTGCATGACTTTGTATGAGTATGAAGATTCCCGTTGCTGTTGAGTTCAAATTTTATTCCATGGTGGTCTGAGAAGATATAAGGAATAATTTCTATACTTTAAAATTTGCTGACATAACACTTGTGTCCTAGCATATGATCTATTTTGGAGGATGACCTGTGGGCTAATGAGAAGAATGTATATTCAGTTTTTTAAGGGTGAAATGTTCTGTAGAGGTCTGTAAGGTCCATTTGTTCTAGGGTCAGGTTTAAGTCCAATATTTCTATGTTTAGTTTCTTCTTGGAGGATCTATCCAAAACTTTCAAAGGGGTGTTAAAATCTCTAATTATTACAGTGCAGGAAGATATCGAGTTGTTCATATCCATTAGGGTCTGCTTTATGAATTGAGGAGTATTCTCGTAGGGTACATAAATGTTTATTATTGAAATCTCTTCATGTTGGGTGTTTCCCTTGACAAATATGTGGTGACCTTCCTTATCTTTCTTTATCTTTGTTGTTTTAAAGCCAATTGTATCTGCTACTAAAATTGCAACCCCTGCTTTTTTCTGGTTTCCATTTGCCTGTAATATATAAGTCCATCCCTTCACCCTGAGTCTATTTTTATTCTTTAAGATAAGGTGAGATTTTTGTATATAGCATATATCTGATCTGAGTTTATGTATCCAGTTAGTCAACCTGTGCCTCTTTAGAGGACAATTTAAACCACTCACATTAATTGAAAGAATTGATAAACCTGGTTGTGTTTTGAGTGTCATGATTTTCAGATGTGCAGTGGACATTTTTTAATACTTTCACCACTGTGGAAGTTGGGTTTTGTTCAAAAATTTCTGGGTGAGTTTACTTTGGCAGTAGAGCATTGTGCTGGTCATTGTGGACAATGGGTCTGGGAGTATCCTGGAGAGCGGGTTTAGTTATGACAAATTTCTTCCACATGCCTATGCCATTAAAGTATTTGATTTCTCCATCACAAATGAAACTCAGTTTAGCTGGATACAGGATCCTGGGCTGGAAGTTGTTTTGTTTTAGGAGACTGAAGTTCAATGACCATTCTCTTCTGGCTTGAAATGTTTCAGCTGAGAGATCTGCAGTCATTCTGAATCCTCTCCCTTTGTAGGTGATGCTTTTCTTACATCTGGCTGCTTGCAGAATTTTCTCCTTCATCTTAACTTTGGCAAAGTTAATCACAATGTGTCTAGGAGATGCTTTATTTGGATTGAGTATTGCTGGGGTTGTACAACTGTCTTCTACCTGAAGTTCTGTATCTCTTGCAGTGCTTGGGAAATTCTCCTCCAAAATCTCTTGGAGTAAAGCATCTGTATCTTTAGCACCATCCTCTTTTCCTTTGGGAATTCCTTTAAGATAAATGTGATCTTTTGGAGTGATCCCATAACTCTCTCAGGGAGTAATCAGTTTTTGCTCTCCATTTATCTGCCTCTTTGAGTGTTTGGAAATGTTCCAAAGCTTTGTCTTCAGTTTCAGAGATCCTTTCTTCTGCCCAGTCAACTCTATTACTGAGAGATTTTACTATATTTTGGAGCTCCTCAACTAATTTTTTCATTTTCTTGAGATCTGCTATCTCTTTTCTCATTATGTCCATATCGTTGGTGACTTGGGCTTTGAATTTATTAATTTCTTAAGACAACTTTAGAACTACTCTTTGGAATTCAATTTCTATCTTTTCTTCCATTCTATTTATCTTATTTGCTGAATTTATCGAAATTCTGAATTCGATTTCTGACATTGTTGCCATTTGTCTATCTATGGCATCTTCAGTTGTATCTCCTTTGTCATTTCTTGAGGGGGTTGATGATCTCCTCTGGTTATTCATGTTGCCAGATGTCTTCTGGCATGTTTATTTTCCCCATTTTGGTTTTTAGAACTGGTAGAGTGAGATTGAATTGGGGTTCTGAGGTAGTAGAAATAGCCCTTTACCAAAGCAGTAGGTGTTGTAATTGTGGCTTATCTCCTACAACCTTACAAAGTCCCCTTTCAGAGTTTTGGCTGGAGACTTTGAGGTCCTAGTTGGTAAGATAGTGCAAGATAGCTCTGTTTTGATATCAGCCAACCTCTACCCCATCCTAAGAAACCACAGTATTAGGTTTAAAACTTGACTGTGAAGAGATGCAAACATCCTTCAGTTCTTTTCCTGTACAGAACTTTGAAGGTCAATGTCAGAATGTCCCTGAGTGGACAACCCCAGACATGGGTTCCAATTAAATTGTCTCAGGCAGTGCAAACTCTGCTCAACAGAGAGGGGTTCAAGGGTCTTCAACAGCACAATTGGAGTCAGGGATCCACAGTCCCGCCCACCATACTCAGTCCACACTGTTGTCCGCTTTTCTGCTCATAGGTCCAATTGAAGCTAGGGGCCACACTCCCACCCACCGGTCTCAGTCCTCACCCAGCTAGCCTCTGCTTGCCAAACCAGCTGGAGTCAGGGGACCATGCCTTCACCTGCCAGTCTCAGTCCACTGCCTGGCAAGCCTCTGTTCATAGGCTCTGTTGGAGTCAGGTCACCAGCCCCACCCATAGGTCTCAGTTCTCACCTGGTAAGCCTCTGATCACCAGCCCCACTGGTGACAGGGGACCATGCCCTAGCATTCAGGTATTGGTTCACACCCAGCAAGTCACTGCTCAAGGGTTCTGTTGGAATCAGGAACCATGCCCTTGCTCTCAGGTCTCAGTCCACACCTAGCAAGCCTCTGTTCCCAAGGCCCAGCAAGGGCTGGGGACCAGCCCTATCTGCCAAACTCAGTCCCCACACAGCAACCACTCTGCCATCAGAGCCGGGGGTTGTGCACCTCATCCTACCAGACACAGCCTAAACAGGCTCAACACCACTACTGGCTGGGCATAGTCATAACCAGGGGACTGCTCCTCCTCCTGCCAAGCATCCCTTTCTTCCCACACCTTCTTTCTTCCCTGTTAGTGACAGATTACATCCTGGTGGTTGGTGGTCCACACTATGCCCAGATCTCTCGGGAAAAGATCAAACATTCTGTGCTCTGCAGGTGGCAGACCTTCAGACTACTATATGAGGGGGAAGGGTGGACTGGGATTTTGGACCTGTAGGGGAAAATATCTGTTCAATTTTATGCCTGGCAGGGTGGTGTCTAGGTTCATAAGTGGGACCTCCCTGGAGAAAGAGACCTGGAGTTTAGCACCTCTCTCTAGTGAGGTAAAATGAGACATCTTTTGTTCCCTGCTTATTTGCAGATAGCCTGCGGCAGGCCTCCTGCTTGGGGAAGAGGTCTCCCATCCTCTAGTCAATAGGCTTTGTACCTGAAATTTGTTTTCTTGAATGCTCTTCCTTGGAGTTACAGCTTGCCGAACTTCTTTCTTGGCTTAGCTCCCCACCTTTGGCTTCATAGAGTCTGATTCCATCCAGTTTTCCTTCTTCTGTTCAGGAGCCTCTGCCAAGGATTGTTACTTGTCGGCCATCTTCCCAGAATTCCCCTACACCTATTTTTTTTTTAAATTTTTATTAAATCATAGCTGTGTACATTAGTGCAATCATGGGGCACAATGTGCTGACACCATATACAATCTGAAATATTTTCATCAAACTGTTTAACATAGCCTTCATGGCATTTTCTTAATCACTATATGAAGACATTTGTATTCTGCATTTAGTAAGTTTCACCTGTACCCTTCTAAGATGCACTGTAGGTGTGGCTCCACCAATTACCCTCCCTCCACCCATCCTTCCCCCTCCCCCCAGGGCTATTTTTAATAGTAACTCTTAAAAAAACAGAAAATACATTTATCCAGAATCTACCAATCTCCATGATGCCAAATAACAGGGAGATTACTTACTACCTTTATAGTTAGGACTTAATTACGGATATAGGAATACCTCTGAGATATTATAGGTTCAATGCCAGAGCACCATGGTAAGGAGAATATTATAATAAAGCAAGTCATACAAAATTTTTGGTTTCCCAATACATATGAAAGTTGTGTTTATATTATACTGTAGTCTATTAAGGGTCTAGTAGCATTATGTCAAAAAAATACTCATTTTAATTTAAAAATACTTTAATGCTAAAAATGCTAGTAATCATCTGAGCCTTTAGTGGTCATCCTGTTTTCACTGGTGGAAGGTCTTGCCTTGATATTGATCAGGGTGTTCATTGCTGAAGGTTGGAGTTATTCTGGCAGGTTTTTATTTGTTTGTTTTTGGAACAGAATCTTGCTTTCTTGCCCTGGGTATAGTACCATGAGTATAGTTGTCATAGCTTATGGCAACCTCAAACTCTTGTGCTTAAGCAATTCTTTTTCCTCAGCCTCCAGACTGGCTGGGAGTACAGGTGCCAGCCACAACACCATGCTCTTTTTAGAGGTGAGGTCTCACTCTGGCACAGGTTGGTCTTGAATTTGTGAGCTTAGGCAATCCACCCACCTTGGCCACTCAAGCACTGGGATTATAGGCATGCGCCACCGTGCCTGGGCCCTGTGGCAGTTTCTTAAAATAAGGCAACTATGAAGTTCACCACATCAGTTGACTCTTCGTTCTATGAAATATTTCTCTGTAGCATGTGATATGTGATAACATTTTACCCATAGTAGAACTTCTTTCAAAATTGGAATTAATCTTATTAAACCCTGTTACTGCTTCATCAGCTAAGTTTATGAAATATTCTAAATCCTTTGTATATTATTTCAATGATGTTCACAGTAACTTCCCTGGCTGTAGATGCTATCTTAACAAGCTACTTTCTTTGTTTATTCATTAGAAGCAACTTCTTATCTCTTCTAGTTTTATCATGAGATTGAACTTCCCTCACTATTTTCATTATGTCTGCAGTGACTTCTTCCACTGAAGTTTTGAACCCCTTAAAGTCAGCAATGAGTGTTGGAATCAACTTCTTCGAAATTCCTTTTAATGAGGATATTTCTACTTCCTTCCATGAATCACAGATGTTCTAATCACAGAGGCATCTAGAATGGAGAATCCTGTCCAGAGGACATATTTTCAATTGCTTTGCCCAGATCCATCAGAAGAATCACTTTTTGGTGGCTATACAAATGTATTTCTTAAATAATAAGACTTGAAAGTCAAAATGACTCCTAGATCCATGGGCTATAGAATGGATGTTGTGTTAGCAGATATGAAGCCAATATTAATCTCCTTATACATTTCCATTAGAAATCTTGGGCAATAAGATTAATTGTCGATTAACTATAATATTTTGAGAGGAGTCTTTTTTTTTGAGCAATATGTCTTAAGAGTAACCTTAAAGTATCAGTAAACCACACTGTAAATAGCTGTGTTGTCATTTAGATTTTGTTCAATTTACACAGCACAGGACAAGTAGGTTGGTTTAACATGGTTCTTTTTTAGTTTTTAGAGACAGTCTCACTCCGTTGCTTTGGGTAGAGTGCTATGAGGTCGTAGCAAACACTTGGGCTTGAGTGACCCTCTTGCGTTAGCCTCCCAAGTACCTGGGACTTTAGGTGCCCACCATGATTCCTGGCTAGTTTTTCTACTTTTTGTAGAGACAGTGTCCCATTCTTGCTCAGGCTATACTTGAACTCCTGAACTCAAGCAATCCACCAACTTTAGCCTCCCAGAGTGCTAGGATTACAGGCATGAAACATCATGCCTGGCTGCTTTAACATAATTCTTCAGGGTCTTGTGATTTTCAGAATGATGATTGACATTGGCTTCAACTTAAAGTCACCAGCTGCATTAACCCCTAACAAGAGAATCAGCCTAATTTTTTAAGCTTTGAAGTTAGGCGTTAACTTCTCTAGAGTTAGGATTTCTCTAAGTATTATCTTCCAATATAAGGCTATTTTGTCTACATTGAAAATTTGGTGTTTTGTGCAGCCACCTTTATCAATTCTCTTAGCTAGATAGATAACTATCTGGATAATTTGTGACACAACTTTTACATCAGCACTTGCTGCTTCACCTGCACTTTTATATTAAGGAGACGGCTGCTTTCCTTAAATCTCATAAATCAATCTCTGTTAGCTTTAAACTTTTCTTCTATAGCTTCCTTAACTCTTTTAGACTCACAGAACTGAAGAGAGTTGGGGACTTGCTCTACCTTAGGCTTTGGCTAAAGGGAATGTTGTGTCTGAATTGATTTTTTTATCTAGAACACTTGCATTCTCTCCATATCAGCAGTAAGCTGTTTTTTTTCCTTATCAATTGCATGTTCACTGAAGCACTTTTAATTTCCTTCAAGCTTTTCCTTTGTATTCACAAGTCTCTGTTTAGCACAAGAGACCTAGCTCTGGCCTGTCTATGACTTTCTACTTGCCCTCCTCACTAAGTTTAATCACTTACAGTTTTTGATTTAAAGTGAAAGATGTGTCTCTACTTTTTACTTAAACACTTAGAGGCCACTGTAGGGTTATTAATTGACCCAATTTTAGTATTGTTGTATATCAGGGAATATTGTTGCATGCTCGAGGAGAAGGAGAGAGATCGAGGAATGGCTGGCTGGTGGGGCCACCAGAACGCACATATTTATCAGTCAAGTTCACCATTATATGTGGGTGCAGTCTGTGGCACCCAAAAGTAGTTACAATAGGAACATCAAAGAAGATCACTGATCACAGATTGCCTTAACAGATACAATAATAAAGAAAAAGTTCTGAAATATTGCAAAATTACCAAAATGTGTCACAGAGACACAAAGTGAGTGCGTTCTGTTGGAAAAACAGAACTAGTAGACTTACTTGGCACAGGATTGCCACAATCCTTCAATTTCTAAAACATGCAGTACCTGTGAGTAGCAATAAGGCAAATCATAGTAGAGCCAGGTGAGCCTGTAAGGTCCAGTCCAGCCCAGCCCAGATTTACTCTGTATGTCTACATTGGTGAGGCAGAAGCTTCGCTGCACCCCCACCTTGACATAGGCTCATAGAATTGGGTGAACTTTCATAGAATGAGGTGGATTTTTCAAAATTCTGTAAAGTGCTACTTTATGGACTTTTGGTTTTTTCAGAAAACATGGTCTGAAGCATTGTGAGATCTGAGACAGAGGTAGAATTCCAGCGTTCCCTTGGGCGATCTCTGGAGGGCCCACCAATTTCCATACCTTTCTCTACCATTTCTGCCCCTGCAGCCCTGCCTCCCGACCTGGGTCATCAGGACCCCTTTGTTACTAAAGCACAGGAGGTCAGGACTGAGCTCAATCACCAGTAACCAGCTAGACAATTCTGAGAGACCCTGCACCTAAGACTCAGTGTGTCACCAATGCCATGGGCTTCTCAAATCTAGAGTGGCTCCCTGCCTCTCCTAACGCCATGGCCAGCACTTTGTTATATTTAGGAGAGCATTCCCTCTCCCCTGATTAGGTAATGACAGGCATTCCACAGGAGCGTTCATTCTCATCTTCAAGCTACAGTGATTTGAGATGCTTTAAACTCAGTGAACCCAGGGAATGGGGCCCATTCCTGTCTCCTGGATGGGGAATGTGACTACACCTATGTGAATTGGTTTCTGGCATCCTTCTAGACCCTGGGTCCTACTAAGTATGAAGAGAATTCTGATATGACAAAGGCAAGCTGGGAGATGCAGGGGAGAGGGAGAGAGGAGAGGGGAAGCAATATTCCCACACATGGCGGAGGGGAGCCCCTTTAGGAGTGGCATCAATAAGACAAATGTCAGCACCACCCCCAGAGAAGATGCACAGTGCCCCTCAGTCTCCCTCTGCCCTTCCATAGCCCCTGATCTGTCATCCTTGCTCTTACTACCCAAATGAAAATGCTGCTGACCTGCTGACCAGTCAGACCCCATGTGTCCTGCCCGCTGGGGAGACCAGCATCCAGGTCAGCAGGACACATTGTATAATTTGTGGACCCCCATTTGAAATGAAAATATGGATCTCTTGTTTAAAAAATCATTAAGCATTTCTAAAGGGTGACAGGCCACCTGGGTATGAGCCCAAGGATAGGCCCTTCTGAATACAGGCCAGAGGCCTGTATTCTCTGCTTTGGGCGCATGCCCTGAGGCCAGCCCTGACCCCAGGACATCGTCAGAATAGCTATATGGCTCCCCAAAGTCCAAGGACGATCTGTCAGCACCTAGACCCAGACTAAATCTGGATTACGTTGCCCCCTGCCCACACAGGGTGCCACTACGAGGAGCCCATAGCAGGTGCACAGGTGTGCACCTCCGGGCCCCTCCTCCTGCCGGCCCAAGGGCAGGCGTGGCCTTCTCTGAGAGCCCTTTGTTTGGATGAAAGCTTTGGCAGCGTCTGAGATGCAGTGTACAGCGTGCTGCGGGTAGCAATCTAAACCCAAGCACAGTTAGAGGGAAGGAGGAGAGAGGGGCACACGTGGCCTGCTGCTTGGAGGGACTTCACAGGAATGTGAGCCAAGGCCCTCAAACTTAGCCACAACAAAGAAAAAATTCTTCTTCTCTGCACCCTGTGCTAAGATGACTAACATCAGGTTAATCACGCTGGCATACCTGCTGAAAAGAAAAAAGCACAATGCCAAATTTAATAGCTTGCACAGGGCCAGAGGGCTTCTGGGCAGCCCCACAGCCTGACTGTGCCGGGCATCCAGAGAGGTAAGTCACAGAAAATGTACCCTTGGGCAATTCAGGCCATTTCCAAGGTTTGGTGGCTCCTTACTTCTAAGGAGGGTGCTCTGAATCCAACAGCCCCACTGGGAGGGGTCTGGGTGCCTGCAGGCTGGGAACACGGCTGGTGACAGGCAGGAGGAATTCTTGCCCAGGCCCTGCTAAAGGCATGTCAGGAACCTAGCTTATGAGTGTCATCAGCTGGCTTTCTCTGGATGCCCTGCCCTGGTTGTCTTGTCACCATAAAAATCAAATGAAAACTTGAACAAATAGATCAAACAAATACCTTTTCTTTCCTGCAAGCAGTAGAGCATGTCTTTCCAAGAGGGCTTGGCCTGTGACTCCTCTATGCATGGAGTCCCAGTGGTGAGTTCTCAGCCATGGGTGTGGGCCTCTGTGGGGCGTAGGGCCCCTCCCAGGCCACCTGCCCTCACCTTCCCCTCTAGCCAGTGTCTCCTGTCCCCTGATCAGCAACGTCCTAATAGTGACATGTTGAACATTATCAGTTACTTGCTCCTTCACCATCTTTCCTACTAAGTATCTCCCATGTCCTCTGTTAATATATAGTAAACATATGAAAAATAGATATCTAACATGGATAATCAAACTGAGATTAAATAAATATCAACAGTTTTCTGCAGTTGCTTAAAAGATCTTTTTAAAAAAATTGCAGTATCTGTGGCTCCACACCTTAAGCCCCAACCCTTTACCCTACTTTTTTTTTGAGATAGGGTCTCACTCGGTTTCCCATGCTAGATTAAAGTTGGTCAGCCTAGTTCATAGTAATCTCAAAGTCCTGGGCTCAAGTGAGCCTCCTGCCTCAGCCTCAGGAGTGGCTGGGAGTACAGGCGCCCACCACAGCCATGGGCTATTTTTAGAGACTGGGTCTTGTTCTTGCTCAGGCTGGTCTCCAACTCCTGAGCTCAGGCAATCCACCTGCCTTGGCCTCCCAGAGTACTGAGATTACAGGTGTGAGCTACTGTTCCTAGCCCCGGAAAGAATATTTTAAATTGTGAAAAGAATACTTTAAATCCTTTGCACAAGGATTAGTGATCTGGGAAATCCAAATGCCTCGCGTGGACCAGGAGGTGGGCGCTGGTGGGGCTGCGGTGGACAGAGCAGACATTGTGTGCAGAGACACAGGAACCCAGGGTGGGCCAGGCGGCAGGGCAGCTTCACTGGCCTGGAGCAGAGGTCCTGGGCTTGGAGGTGGGGTGAGAGGTTGAGAAGGGGCAAGAAACCCGGGAAATGAAATTCAGTTGGTGAACCGGGGCCAGGGCCTTGACTGCCGTGCTCAGGAGTCTGGAGGCCTGGAGCTGGAATAGGAGGTACTGCCTCACACCTGCATGCCTGGCAGTGTGAGTGTGGGATGTGGAACGCATCAGAGCAGGGTCCCGGGTCTCTGGCCCACTTATCTGGCTCTGGGGGAATCATGGTTGTTACACAGGGAGTCCTTTGCAGCTGCCTGGTCTTGCAGGAGTAGAGGTGGTGCTTGTGGGCGATGAGCAGAGGCAGAGTCTTCTTCCTATTGCTCCTGGCTCATCCAGAATGTGTGCTGGTAGCCAAGCCACCTTCAGGGTCCTACACATAATCCCTTTACCAACTTTATAGGTAGGACTTGAGAATAAAATTCAGCCTAGAGGGCAGCGCCTGTGGCTCAAAGGGGTAGGGCGCTGACCCCATATGCTGGAGGTGGTGGGTTCAAGCCCAGGCCCGGCCAAAAATTGCAAAAAAAAAAAAAAAAAAAAAAAAAAATTCAGCCTGGAGTAGGAGGAAGATTAGTTATTTGGAGCCAAGAGACCAAGGGTGAAGTGGGGATTGTCTAGGTCTGGGTGTCTCCATTTGCAAAACAAAGAGATTAGTAGTGGTCCAGTGTTTGGACCCACCACTGTCCCCCACCCTATGGCTCCCACAGCCTTTCACAACTCCAGGGTCCCATGATCTCCCAGCCAAAGCTACTAGCCAGACCATTTCTCAGATTCCTTCCAGTCTGTCCCAGGTGGAGCAAGGAGCCCTCTGGTCTGTTGGAACAACTTCTGACTTTATTCTGCTCAGACATGGCCTCCTCTCCTGTCACTCAGTGTGGAAAGTCACTTTAACTGCACTGCCTGGCAGGAAGATCTCAGGCAGAGAGTCAGAAAAACAGGCTTCAAATCTCGGCTCTGCCCCTTACAGGGTGAAAATGTCTGAAACATTCTCTACTGCTTTCTACTATAAACTGCCTATACCGATGGTTAGTTCATCTCTTTCAGTGCCCATTTTTTTTTTCTGTAAGCTAAAGCTAGTAAAACTACTCGCAGGATGGATGTGAAGATCAAATGAATAATGGATGTTAAAGCGCTTGATAAAAGATGAGCTGTTTTCAAATGATACAGATTGTTATTAGGAGGGCGCCAAGTGAAGAATCTGGTTTGGGGTATAGTCATACATTGCTTAACAGGATGTGTTCTGCCAAGTAACTGGATAGGCAATTTTGTCACGGTGCAGACATCAGGGAGTGTGCTTATACACACCCGGACAGTGAGACCTACGTGGTATTAGCCTTCTCCTCCCAGGCTACCTGCACAGCATGTGACGTGCTGAATACTGTAGGCATTGGTAACACAATGGTAAGAATTCATTTATCTAAACATAGAAAATCTTGTGAAAATGTGGTATAAAAGAAATGGTCTGCCTGTATAGGGCACTTACCATGAATGGAGTTTCCAGAACTGGAAGTTGTTCTGTATGAGTCAGTGAGTGAGGGGAGAGTGGATGTGAAGACCTCGGACGTTGCTGGACACTACTGTGGACTTTAGAAACCCTTTACACTTAGGGTACACTAAACTTCTTTTTAAAAAATTCTTTCTTAAATAATAAATTAATCCCTTATTAATACAAGGGACACTAGCTTACCGACAATTTTTTTACTTTATGAAATTTTAATATTTAAACATTTTTGACTCTTGCAATAACACTTAGCTTAAAATACAAAAACATTTTACAGCTGTACAAAAGTATTTTCTTTCTTTATACCACATTCTAGAAGCTGTTTTATATTGTTAAAAACTTTTCTTTTTTTTTTTTACTTTTAAGCTTTTTTTGTTAAAAACGAAGACACAAATACACACATTAGCTTAGGCCTACACAGGGTCAGGATCATCAATATCACTGTCTTCTGCCTCCACATCTTGTCCCACTGGAGGGTCTTTAGGGGCAATAACATGCATGGAGCTGCCATCTCCTGTGATAACAATGGTTTTTTCTGGAATAACTCCTGATGGACCTGCCTCAAGGCTATTTTATAATTAACTTTTTTAATAAGTAAAAGGAGTACACTCTAAAATAACAATTAAAAGTATCGTCTAGTAAATACATAAATCAGTAACATAGTCATTATCATTATCAAGTATTAGATACTGTAAGAATTACATTCTAGATTTCTTTTTTTTTTTTTTGCAGTTTTTGGCCGAGGCTGGGTTTGAACCTGCCACCTCCAGCATATGAGGCCGGTGCCCTACTCCTTTGAGCCACAGGCACCGCCCATTTTCTAGACTTTTATATGACTGGCAGTGCAGTAGGTTTGTTTACACCAGCATCACCATAAATGTGGCTCACGCATTCCACTATGAGATTACAATGACTACCACATCAGTAGGAATAGCAATCCTCTAGCTCCATTGTAATGTTATAGGATCATGCTTAATTGTTTTCTCATTGATGTAAGTGGTTTGCCATTGACAGAAATGATTATGTAGCACATAACATTTATTCATCACTCCTCACAGAGAAGTCCAGTGTGTAAGATCTAGCTGTTAAGTATTGAGAATGTCTTTGTTTGTTTGTTTGAATAAACAAGGCTTGAATACAAGGGACACTATGAAAAGTTTTGAGATACACAAAAATTTAGAAACATAAAAGCATTTTGATTACTGTATTTTCTCAAAATAATCTCCATGACATTCTGTGCACTTTTGTATTCTTGTAAACCATTTTGAAAACATTCTTTCCACTCACTCATTTTCTTCAAGTACCGAAAGGTCATTTTTGTAGGTGTGAACAGCTTCCTGTGCATGAGATGTTTGACTGTAGGAACAGGAAATCAATCACCTGGGGGCAGATCAGGCCTGGGCCTGTTGGGTGGAGGAGTCACGTGTGAGTTTTGCCTCTATGGACTCCGGGAACTAAATGGTGATGTTGTCTGTGTGGGTTGGGCGCACTGTCAGAGTGCAAGATGGCCCCACCACAGTTCCATCCTTAGCTGATGTTTTTGAAGCTTCCTGAAAACTTTTGATAGGCAGACTGTTGTGCACCACCCAGCAGTTAACAGTCCTTTGTCCCTTTAGAAGAACAGCTGTGACATGACCACTTTTGGAAAAGAAAGTTGTCACCATTTTCCTTCCAACACTTCGGGGCTCTTCACTTTCATTGGTGAATTTTCATCCGGAAAAAAAAATCCACACTGTTAAGGGACACTTGTTCTCTGGATCAAACTGGTAAATCGAGGTTGCATCTCGAGTCAGAAGCACATGTAGATTCGCCTCTGTCAAGTGTGACCAGTATTTCTTCACACCTTTCAACACAGATGTGCTTTTGCTAATCTGTTAAAGTGTGAGGCACCCATGAGGATGAAACTTTCCCGACACGAAGATAATTGGACACTGCTGGTGAGACAATCTGTAGTGCCCCTTCAGTGTCCCTAAATGTCACTTAATTGTTTTCACAAACCATTTTTTTCCACAGCAGCAATGTTTTCCACAGTCACTGCGTTTTCTCCTAAATTCTTGAAACTACCGCAAACTAGTCTCATGGGAAGGAGTAAGGTCCCTGGAAGCCTGTTGCAAAATACTGAAGGCTTTGAAACTTGTTTAACCCATTTTTAAAATCCCAGAAAATCATCATGCGTAAGGGTTATCATCCAAGTTCCATAGCTGATGCCCACTGAGTGCCACAGGGACAGAAACAAATAGGCCTCCCAGTAACACTGATAAGCCCAGCAAGTTTCAGCTTCCATGGGGGAATCAGAAAGGATGCTGTTGACTGTGTTTCTTGGAAGTGAAATAGGACCATAACAGAGTCTGTCTCTAAAACATTCATAGTGACTTTCATATCCAAATAAATATCACTAATTTCAAAGATGTCCTTTGGTTGGGCAATTCATTGTTCTGTTGGATGTTGCTGTTACTTACAACTTCTTTGAAATGTATCTTCTGCAGCTGTCTCCAAAACTGAGCTATCTTTGGTGGGGATAACTCTAGTCATTGTATTGACTTGAACCTGGGTGAAAGTCCAATAATTACACCCATCAAGCTCTATGGAATGGCATGCTGGGCCTTTAGATCAATTAGAGGAATGTCCTAGATGGCATTACCAGTACCTTGAATCCCAAAGTTAGATAGCAATGCAGAACTTGTGTTTTAGAATGAAAACAGATTATCCCTCCCCTCTACCCCGAAGTGATTTATTAGATTAAGTAAGGGAGTTAGTTTTATGCTTGTAGAGACATCATCTTGAGTCTTGTGGAACAAGTTTCTACTGGACTTGGGAAAATGATGCTTGGAAAGCGCAGAAGACAGGTACTCCTCTGGTTTGGCTCTGGGTCACTGGGAGACCTCAGGCTCTGAGCATCACTCTTTGCTGCAAACTGCCGAAGAGAAGAGAGTACCACAAGGACTCTGTAGGTCTCAGTCCACTGAAACCCCACAATAGGCTGTGCTGGAGGTCCAATAACAAATGACAATAGTGTGCTTTAATATGAGGCTTGACTCAGAAGAAATCACGTTGGCCATTCCTCCAGAACAGAACCACACTTTCTTTTTCTTATCCTCCCTGAATTAATATCTGGTCTTGTATCAGAAGCAACTAGAGCAAGGCCTTTCCCTTGATGGAGTATGTCATCTCTGTTGAGAGGCAAAGTCTTCATGGTGAGGGAGAGTCAAGGATTAAGACCCCAATCTGAACCATCAGAAAGGGGACAGGAAAAGGGGAAGGCACACAAGGGACACTCGCATGGTGCCCGGAAAAGACAGGGCGGTTCCAGCAAAGTCAGGCTGATTGACTGACTACTTCTAGTCTATATGACTTGGGCTTCTTAAAAATATTTGAGCTCCTTGAGATCCTGCTGGGGGACCCTGCAGAGAAGAGTTGTGTTATATTTCTACTTCACAGACTTTGGCTGCTCGTGTCTGTTTGGCCTGGGGATGGATGGATGGATGGATTGATTACTCCCTGTACTAGGGCTTCCCCCAAACACGACCTAAAGGAGGAGCATGTGTATTTGTATGTGTGTATAGATAGGATGTACATATGTGCGTGTGTGTTATATATACTACACGTGTGGTGTGCCTACGGGGCAGAGAGGGTGGCTGCAAGGGTGCCACGCACTGTCCTCCCTGCCTCTGGTCTTCCCAAGGCATCCCTGGAAGGTTGGTCTGACACTAGCAGGTGGTTAGCTGAGTCCTAAATGTAGTCCTGATGCTCAGTCCTGTCCCGCTGACAGGTGACCAAGTTCAGGGTCAGGGTCTCTAAACAGGACAGACTGTCTACCTTAACCCCTGGATGGGGGCCACTTCTACTCAGTTACAGGGGATTTCTACTGCAGGAAAGTGGTCTCACCCAGCTCCTTCTATTCTCAAGCTTCCACAAGGCTAGAAATTTCAGAGTTTTCATGTCAGGCTACCCCTTCACGTAGAGCAGTGTTTTTCAACCTTTTAAAAATCTCATGGCATACTTGAACCTATAGTTAAATTTCCACAGCACACTTAAATTATGTTAATAAAAAAAGAGAAAAAAATACAGCTACTGTGTTTTGAACTTCTTTTGAAAATAATTTAACTAATGATCTTTTAAAAATTTCATGGCACACCGGCACAGTGGTTGAAAATGACTGACTTACAGCCAACACAGGTGGCTCAAGCCTGCAATCCAGCACTCTAGGTGGTCGAGGCTTGTGGATTATTTGAGCTCAGGTGTTCAAGACCACCTTGAGCAAGAGTGAGACCCTGTCTCTACGAAAAAAACAAATAGAAAAACTAGCTGAGTGTAGGGGCGCATGCCTGTAGTCCCAGCTGCTCTGGAGGCCGAGGCCAGAGGATCACTTATGCCCAAGGGTTTGAGGTTGCTGTGAGCTATGTGATGCCATGGCATTCTACCCAAGGTGACAGAGAGAGACTCTGTCTCAAAAAAATAAAGAAAGAAAAGAAAAGAAAGAAGACAATCACCACTAACTTATAAGAAAGTCAACCCTCTAAGGGCAGGGACACTGGACACTTGTCGGGCTGGAACTCTGCTCTGAGCCCTATCACCTCCATGCTCGTGCTCCAGCCACACCACACCCTTCCCCCTCCCAGAACAGGCTGGGCTTCCCCACTCCCCCAAACCCTCTCTCTCCCTCTCCCCTACACCCACCTGGTGAGCACCAGGGGAGCCCAGCTCAGAGGTTTCCCTACCAGCTTCTATCCCAGAGGAATCTGTACTTCCGTCTTCACAATTAACACCTGCTTTATAAGCACTTAAACGGCTTTTCTCCCTCGTATTTATTAGTACCTGCTTCAGCCCTGGCAGCGCAGAACCAAGCAACTACTCTAAACTCCTCTAAATGTTGTTGAATGAAAAGTTAAGGATCCTTGTAGGAAGCAGCTTCCCTTTAGAGTGAGTCTTGTGAGAAGAGCTGGATTGTGCTTGGAACCTCTCTGTGCAGGTGCCATGTGCCGCCTCTCTGAGGGGCCTCCAGAGGCACCATCTCTGGTACCCTGCTATTCAAAGATTGCTGGCAGAGTGCTCTGCAGATTCTCTGTTTACTGTAAATAATCAACCCAAGTAAGGAAAATCCCTCTGCATAGTTCTGCTAGTCAAATTCCACCCTAAACAAAACTAACAGAACACAAGTATTTCATAGTCTTAAGTAGGAATAGCTAATGCCATTAGAAATTAAGAAAAAAAAGAATATATTTATTAGTCTGTAAAGAGAAGGATTCTGCATCAGAAGACCACCCATGGTTCCAGAAAAAGTGGTTTTGCTACTAAGTTTAAAAAATTCAAGTCTTCTGGAGTGACTAATTTGAAAGCAGCCGTAAATCACACCAATCCAAATGCCACTGGTGGTTTATGAACTGGTTATGAACTGGCCCAACCCCGGCCTGCTCAATCTTGGGAGTAGGACCTTTTGACCTTCCTTTGGCTGACATGTGACATAGTTAATACTAGCATGAACTGTCTCCTGGAGTCAGCAAAATTGTATGTCTATAATCACAGACCGAGTTTTACTGAAATTTGTTTGATAAGATTTGGAATTCTCAGGTCCCTGTTTAGTTTTGAGATGACTAAATGATAAATGTAAGCTGTATTTACATACCTCATTGGGTGCCAAATTTGTTTTTTTAAAAGTAGACAATACCTTCTCAGGTTTAAGTGGGACAAATTCAGTATAAGTAGCCAATTTCATAGAAATATTAATAAGACTTAGTAGTGGTTATAATGAAAATATGCTGTTGACACCACCTCAGAATACTCCAGACCTCCCATTGAGAACCTCATAAGCTTTTGAGTTATTTTTCTTAGGGAGTTGAAAGATTTATGGTGCCTGTGAGCTCAACCAGTCTCCATGGACACCAGGAAAGGCCACATGAGGGGCTGGGGCTATGGGTGGAGGTGTGTGAAGGGGAAAACAAGTCACTGCCCTTCCCTCAGAGAATCCAAGGTCATTTACCAATGGAGACCCACCTGCTAGGAAACCTTGGTGTCACTCTAACATTCAAAAAAAGTTTTTGTTCCCATGGAAGTTTTAAAGTCCTCTCTCAAAACCTAATAATAGCCTTGAATGCATTATGGAGGGGAAAGGACAGGAAGGAAAAGATTGAGAAAGAAGAAGAAAATCAAGGTGACCATTGTTGCTCTGGGGAAGCTCCTGCTTTAGCTCTCTCTGTGGGAGGTCTTTTGGACCTCCAAAAAGAAGGAATACAAAACTTCTTTTGCTTTATAAACTTCCTTCTCTGTGTCATAAAATGAAGAAAATTAAGAGATCATGATAAAATCTTGATACCAAATCTTCTCAAGGTCCCAAAAGGTACCTATCAATAGCTTGACATGCCTGAGAAAGATGACTGGGCCACTAGTAAAGATTTCAAATCAGCCTCCCAAAGCTTGCGGGGTCAGAGAGGTTTCTCTCCCAAGGAGCAGAGCTGTGGACAACCCTCACATGGACTTCTGGCCAGAACGAAAACATAGCTGCATCCTCAAAATCAAGCATTTTCTCAGTGGACATGTAAATAAGAATACAAGGTATCAATTTTATTCACAAATAAAAAAGGCATTACAAAACTATTTATATAAGAAAACGGTAATTTACAAATTTATAAATGCAGTATGCAAAATAGTAATGATGAAATCTAAATTGATTCAAGCTATCTTAAAGCAATGATGGATTTTTTCCTTTCCTTTTCCTTTTTTTAATAACAAAATTAACACTTTATCTAAAGTAGAAAAATCTACATTTAAAAAATATATTCCATACACACATTAGAGAACTCGTGATTTCACTTGGTTGCTCTCAAAATCCTTATTTCATTCTTGTCAATGAGCTTCCTCAGTGGGAAAAGCCACAGCAATCATTTTATTCCCACTCAGCCACGAGGATCACCCCATGCAGATTTTCTGACATTAGCACTCCTGCAGCTGAGTCGATTGAGTGAATGTTTTTTGCTTCATGTTTACAAAGTATGTAAAATATAACACTATTGTGTGTTTCTAGAGTAGGTGGTGGTAAAATGTCTTCAAGCTTGATACAAAAACCCATGGTTTTTCAAATGCAGTATCAAATGAAATCAATTTTCAACCCAAAGCATGTTTCTACTGATCAAAAAGCAATGTTTCAGGAATTGGGGCAAAGTCTCAGTCCCATCAATCTGGCTTTCTCTAGCAAGTCTTTGTCTTTGAAGTTGATCAGGGCTCTACATGTGGAAAATATATTCAGGTTACACAAAGGAACAAAACCCTGGCCTACTTTGATCATCCCTCTGTCATAACAGACATGATCAGATTGCAAACAATGGCACACATATGTGAATTACAGCAAACTCACTCGAGGAAACTCTACCTGCGTTTTCATAGCTGTCTTGTGGTCAAATCCTAAATATTTTACATGAGTGTCCTAATAGCAATTCTCACAAGACCAGGTGATTCACCAAAGTTTAGGAACCATTGGTTTATGCTAATAAAAAAAGTTATTCAGTTATGAAGGATTGTGGGGTGCTATGAGACATGCTAATTTTCCCATTTCTTTCTTTCTTTTTTTTTTTTTTTTTAAGACACAGTTTCACTTTGTTGCCCTTGTGGAGAGCCATGCATTGCTAATTCCCCTTTTCAAGTAAGGAATTGAGGTCATGAGCAGTGCCAGCAACAGGCAAGCTGGTCTTCACCCACTGGAACCTGACAATATTGATGGAGAAAGGCCACAAGGAAGGGGGCTCGTCCAGTTATTCCAATGTCTTGCTAAGAGAGAAAACCATGGGGTAATAAGAGAGAACATAAAAATGTCCCAAGAAATATAGGTTGATTTTAATATTCAGTTAAATGTTAGGTAAAAGACATTAATTTGGGCAGGTCAATTTCAAAACAAAACAGTGCACTCTTAACATAATGATGTTCAAAAAAGTCTATTTCTTCTTAAGTAAAAAGGTGACAGAGTTAATAGTAAAGCAGTTAAAAGAAAAAGGCCGTGTAGATTCAAGCATGGAAAAAGAAAAAATCCTGCTCAGTTAAGTCCTCTCCAGGGCATAAAGATTAAGAGCAAAAGAGTCATTCTTTGCTTCATGACTAAACTTGGTTAATTAATTTCTTAGCCCTAGAGATAATTCTAGTGTGTAAATCACCAGAGTGGTAGGTGATAGAGCATCTTAACAGGAAGAAGCACCCTCCTCTTAAATCCAGCATCATCTGGCTAAAAAATAGAAGATCACGTGTTAACAAATCTTACAAGATTGGAGGGAACAGATACCACGTCATAGTCCAACTACATCACGGCAGTTACAGACCATTTGCCTGCTGCCCCCACTCCCCCTGCACTGCCAAATTATGCCTTTTCTTCTGGTTCTAATATATAGTGTATTCTTATTGAAGACTATTTCATTAGTAGGGAATCTGACACGCTATAATTTCTAAAGCTTTTAGTATAGGTACAATGCAAATAAAAGAGCATTACATTTATAAATATTACTTTTCATTATAAGATATTCAGGATCTTCTAAGCTCTGACACAGGGACAGATGTAAAAAATCTTTCCATATTAACTAATTTTCACATAAATATGCTAATCTTTGCATACAAGTCTCTCTGGACTGTGCATTATGTGGTTTTTAATCCAGGGTGATGGGCCTCCCTTTCTCAGCAATGTTCCCTAAACCAGGCCTGTCTTGGTATCAGCATCGGCAGGTGTTCACAAGACAGAGGCTGAGGTCCAAAGTGGTGCTTCTGGTAAGATGCTCTCCTCTGACTCCTACTTAGGTCAGTCAACTTCATCCAATAAATCCAAGATTTAGGCAGGCAGTATGAAGTCAATTTTAACCAGCTAAGCTAACCACTTTAGAGGATGAAAAAGTGACCTTCTTGAATAGGAACACTCACTTTTGAACCCATTCAACATTCAGGTCATGACATTTCATAGTCTATGTGAAATTCTTCTGGAAGGAAAATGCAAATGAAAATTTATACTCTGGGTCTTCAGTTTCATAAAACCACATTCACCATGAAAATAAGCATGAATGCAATTCTGTTTCTTGTTATGTGTTTGCAATCTCTAGGCTGCAAATTCAGCCCCTCAGTCTTTGAAGTCACTCTTGTAGCAGAGAAGGTCCTAGTGCAGAACAGAACAGACACAAAGTATCCTCAGTCTGCCTGCAGTCTTTTCTTATTATTCACTAAGGTTTCAGATTACTACTGGTCTGGCACTGAAGCAACTGTGGCTTGAAATGCCATCGGTTTGGTTCTGGACTTTCTGCCCAGAAGCTGTGCATAGGGCAGACTGCTTACTGAATAAGCCTAAGAGAGGAGAGTGTCCTTTGGGCTCCAGACATACACTTCAGCAGAAAGAAGCAAGTCCTTTAAGTGTCCTGAAACAGCAATAGAAAGAAAGCTTTAAAAACAGTGCCTTACACATTAAATCTGCTAAATTGTAATTGCAAAAAATTATTATGCATTACTTTTACTAACAATATACGTGAATTTTAGAAGCCCATTCAGCAGTATTTAAGCATCCAGGTACCCATGCACTCAGAATAAAATAAACAGTCTCCCAACAACTCTTAGCCCCCCAATATTTGCAAAGGATACTTAAAGAATGCTAACGTAACCCACAACAACCACAATGTATTAACAAGCAATCTTTTGCTGATTCTCAACCTCATTCAACATTCAAAAATGGGCTCAAGAAACTTCTCTCTTCTGTGTTGTGTTTCTTTAATACATTTGTAGGTAAAGATTTTCGGATTCTTCATTTCCTTTTTCCAAAGAACACAAGATAAGTAATGAACAGTGCCATTCTTTATCTGCCAAGTAGTCTTCAAATGTAAATGTTCCATTAAAGGACATTCAGAAATGCTTAGGAATGAGATTTCTCTTACAATGATCTCCCTGGAACATTCACAGGGGCAAATATACTCAGCAAAGTGGAGCTGACAGGCTTGTCCTTATCTAAAAGGGCACGGATCTCAGGAAGGAAGGAGGCATCAGACAATTCAATATTACTGGACATGAATTAAACCTTAATTTCATGAATTAATCCTTCACTAATTTACTACTAATTTGGCATTGGTGACATATCAGATAAGTTTATCCAAAAAATTTCCACCCAGGCCAGATACAGTGGCTCATGCCTGTAATCCTAGTACTCTAGGAGGCCGAGGCAGGTGGATCGCTTGAGTCCAAGAGTTTAAGGTTGCTGTTTGCTATGATGATGCCACGACACTCTAGCCAGGGTGATAGAGAAAGGTTGTCTCAAAAAAAAATAAATTTATTTTTTCAACTAAGTCTAGGGAAATTATCTAGAAATAAAAGCTTCTGAAATACCTTCAATAATAGGATACAGTTTTATCAAATATGTTGACCAACTGACATGCTAGAAATAACCATATTAACCCTCCTGTGGAAGGCAAGTTATCTTCATTTGGCCAAGAAAAAAAAAGTGGAGATTTCAATAGAAAGTAGAACCCAGGTCCTCTTGTATCTCTTCTAACCTTTGTTTGTTCATCTTGATACTTAAAATGTGACTTAAAAACCTCAAGAAAAGCTTTTCCAGCTGCCTTCATTCTTCCAAATATGTCAGTCCTGTTCCCTCTTAGGGAGATGTATACAGGAAGGATTTGATTAAAATTGAGTCATATAAATTAAAGAAGGCTCTCACACCTATTTCCTTCATCCTGAACTATAACTATCATCGTAACAACCATCATCAGATTCTGGGTGATCTTAAACCACCCACAAGGAAAGTAGTGTGTGAAGATAATAGTTTTTGGAAACAAATGCATCATGTATTGAAATCATTGTCCTACACCAAGTAAAGACAAAAGTGTTGCAGTGGCTATATCTTGTCCTTACCTCCCAAAGAGATGCAATGTGCTTTCCTGAACTAGGGATGAGTCCATGTAGTGAGGCCATGTATCAAACCATGAACTCTGGAATGGTCAACAATCTTAGCAGTGAGCTCCTGAAATCAACTATTTATGAAAAGTAAATGTGATCTCTACCATGGAAAATTAGCCTGTTTGGGGAAACGTTAATTGCTTTTTAGAATTTAGTAGATTGGAAAACAAAACAAAACAAAAGACAAGGTGAGTTGAATACTTGCCTGACCTTTGAAATAAAGAGGACCCAACTCAACAAAAAAGGAGTATTTCAGACCAATTTCACTCATGAATATAGATGCAAAAATTCTCAACAAAATCCTAGCCAATAGATTGCAGCTTATCATGAAAAAAGTCATACATCATGATCAAGTAGGTTTCATCCCAGGGATGCAAGGCTGGTTTAACATACGCAAGTCCATAAACGTTATCCACCATATTAACAAAAACAAAAGCAAAGATCATATCATCCTCTCAATAGATGCAGAAAAAGCATTTGATAAAATCCAGCATCCTTTTCTAATTAGAACACTGAAGAGTATAGGCATATGTGGCACATTTCTGAAACTGATTGAAGCTATCTATGACAAACCCACAGCTAATAGTTTACTGATGGAGTAAAACTGAAAACTTTTCCTCTTAGAACTGGAACCAGACAAGGTTGTCCTCTGTCACCATTACTATTCAATGTAGTGCTGGAAGTGCTAGCCAATACAATCAGGCAAGACAAGGAAATAAAGGGTATCCAAATGG
>CAUYON010061312.1:0-11619 GCA_963573935.1 Arctocebus calabarensis
ACTGCTCACAGCAACCTCCAGCTCTTGGGCTTAAGCGATTCTCTTGCCTCAGCCTCCCTAGTAGCTGGGACTACAGGCGCCCGCCACAGCGCCCGGCTATTTTTTTTTTGTTTTGCAGTTCAGCCGAGGTCGGGCTTGAACTCGCCACCTTCGGTATATGGGGCCGGCGCCCTACTCGCTGAACCACAGGAGCCTCCCTTCTTTTTTCTTTTTAAGATGGAGTCTTACTTTGTCTCCTCCCGCCTCCCCAGCAGTAGAGTGCTGTCAAGTCACAGCTCACAGCAACCTGTACCTCTTGGGTTTAAGCGATTCTCTTGCCTCAGCCTCCCAAGTAGATGGGACTGCAGGAGCCTGCCACAACACCTGGCTTTTTTGGAGATGAGGTCTTGCTCTGACTGAAGGTGGTCTCATGAGCTCAGTCGATCAGCCCACCTCAGCCTCCCAAAGTGCTGGGATTATAGGCATTAGCCACCACGTCTGGCTGGGTACATTTTCTTATCCATCTTTACATATCACTGATACAAACACACCTGTAATATGTGTTAAAACATTTAAAAAAACGCTTCATTGGCTTGATGCCTGTGGCTCAACAGGCTAAGGCGCCAGCCACGTACACCTGAGCTGGCGGGTTCAAATTGAGCCTGGGCCGCCAGACAACAATGACGGCTGCAACAAAAAAATAATCCGGGCGTTGTGGCAGGCACCTATAGTCCCAGCTGCTTGGGAGGCAGCGGCAGAAAACTCCCTTGAGCCCAGGAGTTGGAGGCTGCCATGAGCTGTGATGTCACAGCTCTCTACTGTGGGCAATAAAGTGAGACTCTGTCTCAAAAAATAAAATAAAATAAAATAAAATGCCACCTTTATCATGTAGAAGTTAATGATATGGGTCCATTTCTGGATTTTCTTTTCTGTTCACATCTGTTGATTCTTATGCCGGTATCATACTGTTTAATGGCTTTATAGATATTAATGTATCACTATTCTTTTTTTTTATTTTTGTAGAGACAGAGTCTCACTTTATCGCCCTCAGTAGAGTGCCATGGCATCACACCGCTCACAGCAACCTCCAACTCCTGGGCTTAGGTGATTCTCTTGCCTCAGCCTCCCAAGTAGCTGGGACTACAGGAGCCTGCCACAACGCCTGGCTATTTTTCTGTTTTGCAGTTCAGTCGAGGCCGTGGCCGTGGCCGAGTTTGAACCCACCACCTACAGTATATGAGGCTGGCGCTCTACTCGATGAGTCATAGGTGCCGCCCTACTATTCTTTTTGATATTTATATTTTGACTATTCTTAGACATTTCCTTTTTCTAACATATATATATATTTTTGAGACAGAGCCTCAAGCTGTCACCCTGGATAGAGTGCTGTGGCATCACAGCTCACAGCAACCTCCAATTCCTGGGCTCAAGCAAGTCTCCTGTCTCTGCCGCCCAAGTAGCTGGGACTACAGACGCCCGCCACAACGCGGACGTCATTGTTGCAGCCGTCATTGGTTATTTGGATTCAAACCCGCCAGGTCAAGTGTACAGTGGCTGGCGCCCTAGCCCACCAAACCACAGGCGCTGAGCCCTTATTCTAATATATTTTTAAAATAATTTTATCCAAGTCTCAAAGATAATCCATTCAGATTCTGACTTGAATTACATTAAATTTATGTATTAACTTTGTAAGAAGGGAATTAAGGCTGGCTGTGGTGGCTCCTGCCTGTAATCCTAGCACTCTAGAGGGCCAGGGCAGGAGGATGGCTTGAGCTTAGGAATTGGAGATCAGCCTGAGCAAGAGGGAGATGGTGAGTAGGAACAAAATAATTCATCCTTTTAAAATTTATTTTTTGTTTGTTTTATTATATATATCTAGCACTTATAATATCTATTATTTTATTGAAAAATCAGTATATGACTTGGAGATACTTTCTCCCATTTCACTTTCTTTTTTTTTTTTCTTTTGAGACAGAGTCTCACTACGTTGCCCTCAATAGAGTGCTGTTGTGTCACAGCTCACAGCAATCTCAAAGTCTTGGGTTTAAGCGATTCTTTTGCCTCAGCCTCCCAAATAGCTGGGACTATAGGCACCTGCCACAACACTTGGCTACTTTTTGTTGCAGTTGTCTTTGTTTAGCAGGTCTGGGCCAGGTTCAAACTCATCAGCCTCAGTGTATGTGGCTGGCACCACAACCACTGTGCTATGGGCGCTAAGCCCCGTTTCACTTTCTTGATAATATTCTTTGATGCACAGGAGTTTATATATATATATATATATATATATTTTTTTTTTTTTTTTTTGAGACAGAGTCTCAAACTGTCACCCTGGATAGAGTGCTATGACGTCACAGCTCACAGCAACCTCAAACCCTTGGCCTTAAGCGATTTTCTTGCCTCAATCTCCCAAGTAGCTGGGATTACAGGTGCCCACGACAATGCCCAGCTATTTTTTTTTTTGGTTGCAGTTGTCGTTGTTTAGCTGGCCCGGGCCAGGTTCGAACCCACCACCCTTGGTTCGTGTGGCTAGTACCTGTAACCACTGTGCTTCGGGCACCAAGCAACAAATTTCTATATATTTTTTGTTACTTATGCCTTTAGTGTTATATTTAGGAAACTATTGCATATTCCAGGGTCACAAAGATTTACATCTATGTTTCCTTCTAAGAGTTGTATAGTTTTAGCTGTTATATTTAGGTCTTTGTAGTAATTTTGAAATAGGGGTATGTGTGTCTTTTCTGGGTCTCTTGTAATTCTATATAAAATTTCAGGATCAGTTGTTAATTTCTCCAAAAAAAAAAAAAAGACTGAAATTTTAATAGATTATAAAATTTAAATAGATCGTTCTAATTCCTTGTATGTTAAGTTTATTCCTTGGTTATTTTATAAGTTTTGATGTTGATAATAGATTTTTTTCCTTTTTCATTTCTGTCACATTATTGCCAATATGGAGAAAAATGTATTGATTTTCATTAAGATATCTGTTAATCCAGCTAGCTGCCTTACCAAGTCCCTCATTTATCATAGTAGATTTTATTGACATCTCTTTGATTTCTATCCACATCTATCTCCTCCAATACTTTTTTTTTTAAATCAATTATGTAATTGTTCTGTCTCACTTCACTTCCCCTGGGGTGCAGTTCTGGTAAGATCCTTGGCTCATCTCTCTTTCCTCCCGCCCAGCCCCACAGCTGGTCCTGAGCTCACGCTGTGCAGGTTTCCCTCAGTCCCTCTCACCGCCCCAGAGAAAGCAGGACAGCTGTCGGCCACACGCTGTGGGGATGAGCAGTACCACCTGCAAGTCTCTGGCACCTGTGCTGCATCCTTAGGGCATGATGATGGCCCCTGTGGAGAGCCATCCGGTCTAGCGAGTGCTCCTGGGCCCCAGTGCTCATTAATTTTCCAATAATGCAACTCTACCTTTTAGAAATTGAAATGTTTCCACCCTACTTATTTCACTGCCTAGGAAATCATCCATTCCCTCTAGATTTGCAATTTGTTAACACAGAATTAATTTTTTCAGTCCTTTCCATTTTTATGGCTATATGTCCACTCCACTTTGGAGTGGTGCCTGTTGCTCAGTGGTTAGAGCACGGCCTCATATACCGAGGATGGCGGGTTCGAACCCGGCCCCGGCCAAACTGCAACAAAAAAATAGCTGGGCATTGTGGCGGGTGTTTGTAGTCCCAGCTACAGCAAGAGAAACGCCTAAGCCCAGGAGTTGCAGGTTGCTGTGAGCTATGATGCCACAGCACTCTACCGAGGGTGATAAAAGTGAGACTCTGTCTCTAAATAAATAAAAATAACTGCACTTTGGTTTTCTTTTTCTTTTTTTTCTTCTGAGACGCTCACTATGTTGCCCTGGGTAGAGTGCTGTGGTTTCACAGCTCATAGCAACGTCAAACTTTTGGGTTAAGCGATTCTCTTGTCTCAGCCTCCCAGGTAGTTGAGACTATAGACGCCTGTCACAAGGCTCAGCTATTTTTTTGTTGTTGTTGTATTTGTCATTGTTGTTTAGCAGGCCCAGGCTGGGTTTGAACCTGCCAGTCCCAGTGTATGTAGCTGTCCCTGTAACCACTGAGCTACAGGTGCCAAGCCATGTTTTCTTTCTCTAAATTAGACATAACATATGCTTATTTTATTTCATTTCTCAAAGAAAATTTATCCTTTACACTTATTTGTTTTGTTTCACTTATTTTATCTTTCATCTATATTAAATCCTTATTAGTTTTTTTTTTTAATTACATCATGTAGTTGACTTATTCTCAATTTCTCTCTCTTTTTTTTTTCTTGAGGCAAAGCATCAAGCTGTCCCCCTGGGTAGAGTGCTGTAGCATCACAGCTCACAGCAACCTCCAACTCCTGGCGTAAGCGATTCTCTTGCCCCAGCCTCCCAAGTAGCTGGGACTACAGATGCCCACCACAACACCCGACTACTTTTGGGTTGTAGTTGTCTTTGTGTTTGGCAGACCACCTCTGGTGTATGTGGCTGGTGCCTTAGCTGCTTTCTCACAGGCACCGAGCTGACTTACTCTCAATCTTTTTCAATATTAAAGTATTTAATACTATAAATTACCTAAGTACAGATTTCACATAAAGTAATCATTTTTCTTTTTTTTTTTTTAAATAGAGACAGAGTCTCACTTTTTTCACCCTTGGTAGGGTGCTGTGGCGTCACACAGCTCACAGCAACCTCCAACTCCTGGGCTCAAGTGATTCTCCTGCCTCAGCCTCCTAAGTAGCTGGGACTACAGGCGCCCGCCACAACGCCCAGCTATTTTTTGGTTGCAGTTTGGCTGGGGCCGGGTTTGAACCTGCCACCCTCGGTATGTGGGGCCAGTGCCCTACTCACTGGGCCACAGGCGCTGCCCTCACTGGGCCACAGGCGCTGCCCTCTTTCCTTCTTTCTTTCTTTTTTTTTTTTAGAGACAGAGTCTCACTATGTTGACCTTGGTAGAGTGCCGTGGGGTCACACAGCTCACAGCTACCTCCAGCTCCCGGGCTTAAGTGATTCTCTTGCCTCAGCCTCCCAAGTAGCTGGGATTACAGGTGCCTGCCACCACACCTGGCTATTTTTTTGGTTGCTGCAGTTGTTATTGTTGTTTAGCTGGCCTGGGCTGGGTTTGAACCTGCCAGCCTGGGTGTATGTGGCCAGCGCCCTACACACTGAGCTAAGGATGCCGCCAATCTATTTTTATTGTTTGCCAACTTGATTTGTGAAAAATTTGAAAGAATATTAGTCTCTTGAGATTACTGTGTTTTTTTAATAAAGATCTTGTATTTCTGGGAGGTTTTGTTCTGTGCATCTGGCTACTGTGCTGTATGGTGCATATGGTCTCATGGAATGAACTAGTTTCATTATCAAATGCCCATCTTTGTTAAGTTTAATGCTTTTTGATGTTGTATTTGGCTTGACCTGGATTCGTAGTGTGGCTCTTTCTTTCTTTCTGTTTGCCTACTATCTGGTTCATCCTTTTATTTTAAGTCTTTGTCACTTTTAGGCGTAGCTAGTTTTTATTTTCTCAGTCAATTTGATGGTCTGTTTTGATAGGGAAATTCAGCCCATTCATATATTTTTAAAGTAACTATCTGATTTTTATTCTTTTTGTATTACTTTTTATTTAATTATATTTTGTACTTTGTTTCCTCTTTTCCTTTTCTTCTTACTTCTGCAGACATTTAAATTTCACTTTATGCTTTCTCCTTCATTAATTCGGAACTTACAGGCTTTTAAATTCTGTAGGCAGTTAGCTTGCAGTCCCTCCTAATCCAGACTAAATTCTGTGAACTAAAATGAAAGCTCAATCGAGCGGCACCTGTGGTTCAATGGGTAGGCCGCCGGCCCCATGTAGTGGGGAGGCGGATTTGAACCCAGCCCCAGCCAAAGTGCAACAAAGAGTAGCTGGGCGTTGTGGTGGGCACCTGTGGTCCCAGTTACTTGGGAGGCTGAGGCAAGAGAATCACTTAAGCCCAGCAGTTGGAAATTGCTGTGAGCTGTGACAACATTGCACTCTATAGAGGGCGATAAAGTGAGACTCTGTCTCTTAAAAAAAAAAAAAAAACCTTAATCTCCCCACCCTAGCTAACTGAATGGACTCCCTCTTGGCTAAGGAGACCTGAGAAATACCGAAAAACTGAGTTGCTGACTGTGAGAAGGGCGGTCAGACTCGCCTTTCCATGGCCCCTCCCTTCTTGGAGAGATCCTTTGTAACTCATCAACAGGCCGAAGACAAAGCTGAAATCACACTTGCAGGTCCTCAATTTACTCAACAGATCTTGTGAGTCTATGTCTGATAACTTATTTCGGATTAGCAAACTTCCTTATCTTAACACAAAACATGCCAAGCCTTTAGACAAAGCTTTATTTCTTTAACTAAATTCATATCAAAGAATCTTTAAATCACAGATAAGCTGTAATTGCCCCGCTTTGAGACGTACCATCTTTACAAGCCAATCCAATGTACGCGTACCACATATTGACTTAAGCCTTGACATGTCATTCTTGTTTCCTTAAAATGTAAGAAACCAAAGTGTAAGGCAACTACTTGCTCAAGGCTTGTCAAGGCCTGCGGCCATGGCCACTCATAGTTGGCTCAGAATAAACCTCTTTAAGATTATTTTATAAAATTTGGGCTCTTTTCCGTTGACAAGATGATCTCCAACATGGGGACCAAAGAACACTTAGGACCTCCCAAAAGAGTAGCTCAAACTCTGCCCTAAGTACCACCATGGCCCCTTTTGGACCCCCAACTTTGAGCTTCTCCTTGGGCAGAACCACTAAGTCCTTCTGAGCTCCAGACCTCACTTTATTGGTGGTCCTGGTGTAGTCCAAACTCCTGCCTCTGTTTCTAGGAATTTTTTTGTCAGGATCTTAATTTTGATTTGGAGGTGCATTTTTTTTTTTTTTTTTTTTTGTAGAGACAGAGTCTCATTTTATCGCCCTCGGTAGAGTGCCGTGGCGTCACACAGCTCACAGCAACCTCCAACTCCTGAGCTCAAGCGATTCTCTTGCCTCAGCCTCCGGAGCAGCTGGGACTACAGGTGCCGGCCACAATACCCAGCTATTTTTCTGTTTTGCAATTTGCCCAAGGCCGGGTTTGAACCTGCCACCTTCGGTATATGGGGCCAGCGCCTTACTCAATGAGTCACAGACGCCGCCCTGGAGGTGCATTCTAAAGGAGCTTCTGCCTCTTCCTCTGAAAATTAATCTCAATTGGCTTTTCTGAATACTTTTGAGAGGAAACCAAGGGTGGTGCCTATGGCTCAGTGAGTAGGGCACTGGCCCCATATACCGAGGGTGGTGGGTTCAAGCCCGGCCCCAGCCAAACTGCAACAAAAAAATAGCCGGGCATCGTGGCAGGTGCCTGTAGTCCCAGCTACTCGGGAGGGTGAGGCAAGAGAATCGCCTAAGCCCAAGAGTTGGAGGTTGCTGTGAACTGTGACAGCACAGCGCTCTACCAAGGGTGACAAAGTGAGACTCTCTCTAAAAAAAAAAAAAGAAAAGAAAAGAAAGAGGAAACCAAACTGTAACCCAGCCATGGACAGTCCCCTCCTCCCAGGTTCCTGGGCATGGCTCCAGGCCATCATCACTCTCACGTGGCTCGGAACAAACCGCTTTAAATTATTTTACAATGTTTGGGTTCTTTTCTATTTACAACCCTAAAAAAATATAGTTGTTTACTATTTGTCATCCTGTGCCATGAGGCTTTACCTTTTATAGCCCTGCTGGGTCCCGGAGGGGACCCTTAGAATTCTTTCATTTTCCTCCTATCACTTGGAATTGAGGAATTTCTTACTTTTTTTTTTTTTTTGAGACAGCCTCAAGCTGTTGCTCTGGGTAGAGTGCTGTGGCATCCCAGCTCACAGCAACCTGAACCTCTTGGGCTTAAGCGATTCTCTTGCCTCAGCCTCCCAAGTAGCTGGGACTACAGGTGCTCGCCACAACACCTGGCTATTTTTTGTTGTAGTTGTCGTTGTTTAGTAGGCCCTGGACCGGGCTCCAACCCGCCACCCTTGGTGTATGTGGCCAGTGTCATAACCACTGTGCTACAGGCGCAGACCCCACGGAATTGAGGAATTTCATAGCATATCTGTGTCTTTTTTTTTTTTTTTTGAGATAGAGCCTCAAGCTGTCACCCTGGATAGAGTTGCCATGGCATCACAGCTCACAGCAACCTCCAATTCCTGGGCTCAAGCGAGTCTCCTGCCTCTGCCTCCCAAGTAGCTGGGACTACAGGCGCCCGCCACAACGCCCGGCTATTTTTTTTTGGTTGCAGCCATCATTGTTGTTTGGTGGGCCCAGGCTGGATTCGAACCCGCCAGCTCAGGTGTACATGGCTGGCGCTGAGCCAGAACTTCTTTTAAAAGTAATTAATTAATGATCTTTAAAAATGTTTGCAGCACACTGCTTAAAAATCACTGCTCTAGGGGCTTCCTTTCTTCCTGAGCTGCTGTCCTGGCCTCTCCCCTAGCACCAAGGACAGCCTAGTTCTGGTTCTGTCCTCTTCCTGGACTCAGAGTGGACCTCAGGGTCAATGCACTCACTCTCTGAGCACCACACCGGCTATGGGGTGATGGCAGAGAAGGTGGTAGGATGGAGGGAGAGGTAATGGGATCTTACCCTCAAGTGACACCCACCAGGCATTCAATAAATGAAGAGACTGGTTTATTTTTAATTAAGTAATTTATTACTTAATTAATCTTTTAATTAATTTATCTTTTCAAAAAGTTGGAATATACAGTAAAGTATATTCTCCAATAGCAAAGAGACAGAAAATAAGTCTCAAATTTCCACCCAGGAGCAACTATTGATTTCATACATCTTTCTAACATCAAAGATGTAAAAATACTTTTGAATAGGTACTGTATAATCATGGTACAAAAATTCACAAGGACAAAAGATATCCATTCCTGGGCGGTGCCTGTGGCTCAGCGCCAGCCCCATATACCAAAGGTGGCGGGTTCAAACCCAACCTCAGCCGAACTGCAAAACAGAAAAATAGCTGAGTGTTCTGGCTGGTGCCTGTAGTCCCAGCTACTTGGGAGGCTGAGGCTAGAGAATCACCTAAGCCTAGGAGTTGGAGGTTGCTGTGAGCTGTGTGATGCCACGGCACTCCACCGAGGGCAATAAAGTGAGACTCTGTCTCTCCAAAAACACCAAAAAAAAAATACAATCACTAGAAAAAAATATAAATCAAATACAAATCACTAGATTTTTCCAGTTTTGCTTTTGTAAATAATACACTGATGACCTCCATGTATATCATTTTGACTTTCTAAAAATTCCATAGGTCAGGAGAAAACTGCTGTCCAGAAAGGCAGGGTCAATGTTAGTCTTCACAGTAGCTGGTTAGAAGTCAGCATGTCCCACCACACTCTAGCCAATGTTTGTGACTTGCTTCTGGTCGCACTTTATGAACGTTCTTAGGAGCTGCTGACAATTTTTCTTTTTCGAGGGGACAGAGTCTCACTTTGTCACCCTTGGTAGAGTGCAGTAGTGTCATAGCTCACAGCAACCTCAAACTCCTGGGCTTAAGAGATCCTCTTGCCTCAGCCTCCCAAGTAGCTGGCTGGGACTACATGTGCCCAATACAACTCCTGGCTATTTTTAGAGGTGGGGTCTCACTCTGACTCTGGTTGCTCTTAAACCTGTGAGCTCAGGCAATCCACCCACCTCAGCCTCCCATAGTGCTAGGATCACAGGCGTGAGCCACCATGCCCAGCCCTTCTGTTGACAAATGTTAAGCAGGGAGATCAACCATCAGATCTGCAATTTTGATTCCAGCTTCAGGGCCTAATAGTTTGGTCAGTCTCACATGGCTCCTAGGAGGCACTCAAGATAATGGTGACAGGGAGCAAAGCAGAGCAAGTTTGGGAGAAGAGGCTGAACAGGCGGTCTGTAATGGGCTCTATGTTCAGGGCTTCCTCTGACAGAGGGAGTTCTCACTGGAGGCAGTGCACCCCTGTGCTCTTGGTCACCTTCTTGAATCACTCTAGTTCCACACTCTGAGAGTGAGACTGTTATTACTCCCTATGTTGCAGATGAGAGAACTGAGGCAGAGAAAGGTTCAGCGCCGTGCCTGTGGACTGCTGGTCCTTCTGGCTTCAAACAACAGACCAACCTGTGCTCTTCATGCTAAGCATCCCTGCCATAGGCCACTGTTCTGGACCATTAACTGGACTCTGAATGTAATTTGCAACCAGATCTTTTATAGATCTTTAGTTTGTAGGAAAAAAATTTTTTTGAAACAAGGTCTTGCTCTTTCACACAGGCTGGAGTTCAGTGGTATAATCGTCTCTTCCTATAGCCTTAAATTCCTGGGTTCAAGTGATCCTCTCACTTTGGCTTCCCAAATAGCTGGGACTACAGACATGAGCCACCATACCTGGGTAATTTTTTTCATCTTTTTAAGAGATGATAGTCTCACTAAGTTGCTCAGGCTGCTCTCAAACTCTTGGCCTAAAGCAATTCTCAGCCTTCTGAGTTGCCTGAAATATAGGTATGAGCTACTGTGCCCAACATGTAGGACTATTTTAAGACATCAGACTCTTGAACATTAAACTGAGGCAGGTCCCCACAATCTCTGTACGAAGCAGCACCCGTGGCAGTGATCGCATGTGGACCTCCAGTCAATGACTGCCAGTCAAAGGAACAAGATAAATAGGCCACAAAGAAAAGTCAAAGGAATTGTGGTGGAACTAATAGCATATAGACTATTGCAGTGTGTGTGTTTGGTGAGCCCACCTTGGAAACTACGTAAAAAATCACATCAGTGAAGTGTTTTCAGAGCACTTCTCAGGTCATTTGTAATAACAATGACCTGCCCAGGCTCTGACAGTTTTTCCACACACACTGCTGTCACTATGCAAATTGTTTTTCACAAGAACTTGAGAAGCTATAAGGCTAGCTATTATTATCCTCAGGTTGTTTTGTTTTTGGTTCTAAGGTTTTGTCCCAGAGGAGCAGTCTGGACAGCCAGGCCGGCATGGGCTCCCTTTTGCAAAGGCTGCTCCAGGCCAGGTCTCCTGCGCTTCCTCATCTATCTTCCCCCTTTGTTCCTTGGATCTGAAGATTCTTCAAGGCTTTGGAGGAAGCGCAGTGAGTTGATTCTCATGTACCGGGAGAAAAGAACATAGAGGCGGCGGAACCAGAGAAGCTGGCTGCGGTGGCAGGACATGGCTCTCTAGAAGGATCAAAGAGAACCTGTTATGGAACACGTGCCCTGGAGCCGTTTCTGTTATTTTCAGATCTGGCCTCCTCATCTTAAATCCTTCCTCCCATGAAAATACTTCATGCCAAATCCCCGTACAGACTCTGCCTGTACCCAGGACCCCTCTATTCACCTTTTCCATCCTGCACGTCCTCCCCTGTGATGTGTCAACTCACAGAACAGTGTGAAAAAAAAATTTTTTTTTTTTTTAGACAGAGCCTCAAGCTGTCACCCTGGGTAGAGTGCGGTGGCTTCATAGCTCACAGCAACCTCCAATTCCTGGGCTCAAGTGATTCTCTTGCCTCCGCCTCCCAAGTAGCTGGGACTACAGGCGCCTGCCACAACGTCCAGCCATTTTTTGGTTGCAGCCGTCATTGTTGTTTGGCAGGCCGGGCTGGATTCGAACCCGCCAGCTCAGGTGTACGTGGCT
>CAUYON010061314.1:0-12621 GCA_963573935.1 Arctocebus calabarensis
GCAGCCTTAAAGAAAGATGGAGACTTTACCTCTTTTGTGTTTACATGGATGGAGCTGGAACATGTTCTTCTTAGCAAAGTATCTCAAGAATGGAAGAAAAAGTATTCAATGTACTCAGCCCTAATATGAAGCTAATTTATAGCTTTCATATGAAGGTTAAAACCCAATTATAGCATAGGAATACAGGGAAAGGGGAAAGGGAGGGGAGAGGAAGGGGGAGTATGGGTGGAGGGAGGGCAATTAGTGGGATCACACCTATGGTGCATCTTAGCAGGGTACTGGGGAAACTTATTAAATGTAGAGTATCAATGTCTTTTTATAGTGATCAAGAAAATGCCATGAAGGCTATCTATAACAGTACGATCAAAACATTTCTGAATATATATGAATCGTGCCCTATGATTGCACCAATGTACAGAATTATGATTCAATAAAATTATAAAAAAAAAGAAATAAGAATTGCTATAATTTGTTACCTAACATGTGTAGTCATAACACAAGAATTGTCATGTCACGCACAGAAAGAGAATTTGAGATATATATATATCAATTATATGTCTTTATCAGGCAAAAAAAAACCCTGTTTGTGAGAAGCACAAGAATAGGATTTAACAAATACTTGCAAACTGCAATAAAATTTATTTAAAGAATAAAAAAATGCCTAGAGAATGGAAAGAAGATATGAAAGAAAGAAAGTTATGAAAGAAGATAATGATATTTGATTAAAATAACAACGAAAATAATTTTACAGTTGGGGTTCACCCCAACTTGAGAAACTGTATTAAAGGGTTTTGGCATTAGGAAGATTGAGAACCTTTGGATTAAGTAGAGTATCAATTAGAAAAATATATTTAAAAAAGAAGAGAAAGCAATCCTACAGTTGAAGAGTTTAAAAATTGAAATTAAGAAATTTCTAGAAGGAATCAATAGTAAATTTCAACTGACAGAAGAAAGAATCAACAAATTTATAGATGGAAGCTATGATTATAATCTAAAGAACAAAGAAAATAAAGGAATAAGAACAAATGGCCAGAGCTGCAGAGAAATAGGGAATATAATGAAGTATACAAAAAGATGCATAATAGAAGCACCAAAAGGAGAAAAGAAGCAGAAATAATATTAAAAACTTAATAGTAACTAAAAATGTTCCAAATTTGATGAAAACATTTAAATATACATACAGGAAACTCAATAAACTTCAAGTAGGATAAATAAAAAGACATTGCATTATAATATCTAAAAACAGAAACAAAATGAGAATCTTCTATGTATCAAGAGAAAATAACTCTTTATATACAAGGAGATCTCAATAATATTAACAACTGACCTTCATCAGAAACCAAAAGGGCAGAAGCTAGTAGGATGCCTTGCTCAAAGTGCAGAAAAAAAAAAAAAGGCAAAGAAGCCTCTTCCAACCACAAAATATATCTTTAAAAATAAGGGTGAATTGATGACATTCAGAAAAATTTAAAAAAAAAGTGAGAATAATGTGTTGCTATCAGATCTACCTTTCAAGAAATACTTACAAGTTCTTTAGGCTAAACACAAGTGACCATAGAAAATATTTTGAGCAAACACACACACACACACACACACACACACACACACAAACAATAAGCTAGGAAAAGTAATTTTGTAATTATAAAAGATAATGTAATACACATTTATTTTACTTTCTCAACTGATTAAGAGGCAATTATATAAAATCATTTTACAACAAAGACATTTGCACCAGAATGTTTATTATACCCCAATTCATAATTACCAAGCCATGGAAGCAGCCCAAATGCCCATCAAGCCATGAATGGATTAACAAATTGTGGTATATGTATACCATGGAATACTATGCAGCCATAAAAGAGGATGGAGACTTTACAGCTTTTATGTTTACCTGGAACATAAATGGAACTGAAACATATTCTTTTTTAGGAAAGTAACTCAAGAATGGGAACAAAAGCATCCTATGTACTCAATAATATTATGAAACCAATATATAATCACCTACGCATTCATATTAATGATAAAACATAATTATAGTCCAGAAACAAGGAGGAAAGAGGAGGAAAAAAGGAAGGGAAGGGGAAGAGGACATTTGGTGGGAACTCACCTATTATGCATGATGCAATGGTACATTTCAAATCTATTAAGAGTAGAGTATAAATTTCTGACCACAACAAATAAGTAAGAGAAGTGATGGTTATGTTAATTAGTTTGATTGAAATATTCCACATTGTATATCAAATCAGTACACTATACCAGATAAATGTGTACAGTTATGATTTAATAAAAAAGTATACAAAATTGTATGTTGAGTCTATAACATATAAACATACAATATGTTAGCAATATTAGCATAAAAGAGGCAGATGTTAGTAAAGTTATACTTGGGTAAGAGAGTGATGCTAAATGTAAATTTAAATTAAATGAATGATTTAATAAATGAAGAGAAACATAAATAAAAATAAAAAATGTTAATATGAAGACTCTATAATAAACATTTGCTCTTTTTTCTTCTAGCTTCATTGAAAATACAAAATTATATAAATTAATAATTATAACAATGCATTGTTAGCTTTTTCATGTATATTAATATAATATTAATAACAATAATAGCACAAATGGCAGAAGAAAAATAGAGATATTCAGATATTACATGTCTGTTGTCACTGAAATGATGTTAGTATATATATCTCAGTTGGATCCTCACAAATTAAAATGTATGTAGTAGGTCCTAGAACATAGGATAATAATGAAAATTTAATACTACAGTTAAAAATACAGCTTTTCAAATATTCTACTAGAAAAATATTCATTGGTAAAGAGAATAAAAAAGAAACAAAGATACAAGACATATAGAACACAAAAAGTGAAATTGCAGACATAAATTCTGTATCAATAGAATCATCTATATCAATAATTATATCAAAACTAGACAGAAAAAAATCTCATTAAAAGGTACAGATTGACAGACTGGATAAAAAAATAAGATCCAATTCTGCGCTTTCTATAGGTAGCACATCTTAGTTTCAAAGGACTAAGGACAGGCTGAGGATAAAAGAATGGAAAAAATATATAATTCAATGCGTAAAAAGATACATGATTCTGGACTAGCTGTATTCATATCAGACAAAGCAGACTTTTCAATAAGAAATGTGACTAAGAGAAAGAGCGGCTTTTATAATAATGAATACATCAATCAATCAGAAATTACAAACTTGTATATATCTAAAAATAGAATCCACAATACGTAAGCTATTTTTGAAGGAAATGAAGGGAGAGCAGATATTTGAACAACAGTGATGTCTTCAATATCCCACTTTTAATAATGACTATAAGTAAGCAGAGAATAAATACAAAAAATCAACTTTAATAACACTATCAAGCAAATTAATTGGAACCCTAGCCAACAAAAGCAGAATACATATGATTCTCAAGTGCACGAAAAATGTTGTTGTCAATTGACTATCTGCTGATCACATAACAGTCCTCAAAAAGTTTACAAAACTTGAGATCTTGCACAATAAAATATATTCTCTGAACACAATTAAATAGAAATCAATAATGAAAAAATATGAGGAATTCAAAGGACAGCATCAAGAAAGTGAAAAGGTAAGCTATATAATAAGACAAAATATTTGGAAATCAAAAATTCGATAAGAATCTTGCAATTGGACTATGTAATAAACACCACTCAATAATAAAAAGGCAAGAATTGATTAAAAATAAATGAAGGCTCTGAATAGATTTTGTTTAAAGAAAATAGGCAGATGGCCTATAAGTACTTGAAAATGGTAGAAAGTAATAATTATGTATGTATTTGAATCACGAAGACATATAGTGCTTCTCTCAGAGCAAAGGGGATTTACACAGAAAGGAAGCTTGTGAAGTCTGTTTTGGAAAATGAGCTGGTTACTATGTAGAAAGGAGGGGAAGGTCACTCAGGAAAAGGAACATTGTGGGTCTTTAGCTCAGGATCACATAGAAAATGTAATGCAGATACGTGTCTGTCTGAGAATCTCTGCAATCCCATGCAGGCACTTCTGAGTTCATCAGTAACACAAAAATGGAGTTGCTTGTAAATTTCTTTAATGATTATACAAATTCTGATAATTATCTCTGCAAGACAAGAGTTTCCAGGTGACCCCAGATTTGAAGATCTAAGCAGATTCTGGAGATATTTTTGCCTGTTTCTTTTTATAGTGCTATTTATAGAAAGGAAACATTTGGCAGAGATACTTGATCCTGGTGTACATCCAATTGCATTCTGCTTTGATTGGCTAAACTTCGGTAAATGATTTTCACAAAACAAATGATATTGAAAGATGGATCTCACATCCTGTGTCCCTGATATTGATGAGCCTACATGGTAAAGTTCATGAGGAAAATACTTGTTGCCTATCAGTTAATGAAAAAAAAAAAAGTACTTCATATCACCAGCTATATCATGGTAGATTTTATTTTTGACTTGTAGGAAAAAAGGAACCAGTATTCAGATACTACAAAATAAATTTCTAAAACAAAAGTTAAAAAGTTCAATGTCTGCCATAATTTTAACAAGATGTGGGGGGAGGGGCAAGATGGCCAACTGGAAGTACTTTTCAACAGAGGCTCCTGTCCAAAAGGAAAGATAACCTCCAGAAACTGCCCAATTGAGCTGAAGATTGGGAGCCCAGTGGAAAGAGAGAGAAGTGATAACTGCAGGTCATCCCTGAGATAAGCTGCGACTTCCAGAAACCAAGCTTCGGGCAGAAAAACTGAACTAAAGTTTTTGCCATTCTGAACTTCAAGGACTCCCTTCCCCACTTACCTGACACACCAGAAGCCTGACCTCTGCAGTACTGAGGGAGGAGGACGTGAGCAGCGCCCACCCCTCCCTATGTGCTGGAACAAGCAGCCTGCCAGGTAAGAGACTATAGGGTGCCACCTAGCCCCTGCCAGCTCCCAGTCCAGGGATGCCGCTGGGACCCCTGAGTGGCTCCAATCTGTGCCATACCAGGCATCAGCCCACTGCCTTCAGCGGCCAGGAACTTCCCTGGGACCCTGGCTAGACCTTGGCCCATGCCAGCAGGGGGCAGGAACACCACTAGGACTCCTGTGCACCATGATTTGCACACCGCAGGGCCTGGGCCCCCTCCAAGCAGTGGCCAGGAAGTCTCCCAGGATGCCAGCCCAGCTCTGATCTGTGCCCCAGGCCTGCCGCCCACAGTGATCAGGAACTCCACTCTGCTGGAACCCCCATGTATCCCTGATAGGCACCTCACTGGGCCTTGGCCTTCCACCAGTAGTGGCCAGGAAGTCCAATGGTACTCACTCCTGGCGCCAATCAGTTCCCTACACAGCCTCGGCCCACCTGGCTCTGATCCGTGACCCAGGTCCGCTGCCCACAGCAGCCAGGAACTCCACTCTGCCAGGAATTCCATGACCTGACAGACACCCTGCTGGGTTTTTCAGCCAGGAACTCCACCAGGACTCCTGCATAGCCCAATTAGCACTCCGCCAGCAGTGGCCAGGAAGTCTGCTGAGACTCCCACACAGTGCCGATCTGTGCCCCACCTGGCCTCGGCCTGCTGCCCACTGGGACCCCGCCTGGCTCTGATCCATGCCCCAGGTCCATTGCCCTTTCTCTGGAGCCCTCCTCCAAGCCAGTGACTGCTGGAGGCATGGGCTGCCTTTGCAAAGGCCACTGGATGCCCCATCCCATGCCCTGCTGCTTGATCTGGGCATGACAAACTCCCGAGCTGCTCCTACAGCCAGAACTCCCTGGGTGGGCCAGTCCCAGAGGAGCTACACAGGGTCGCTCCCTACAAAGATCCAGCAACAACAGAGTGATCCTGTCAGGGTCTGATCTAGGAGAGAAACCTCCCTAACTCTGAGGACGGTCATAGCCAACAGTGAAAAATAATCATGAGACAGAATCAACAGAAAAACTCTGACAATGTGAATAGAGTAGATCAACTCCCCCAAGGAATGACAAGGTAGATACAGTACAAGATCCCTTGCATAAGCAAATGGCTGAGATGTCAGAAATCGAATTCGGAGTCTGGATAGCAAATAAGATCAGCGGAATGGAGGAAAAGATGGAATTAGAATTTCAGGCAGTAATCCAAAAGATGACCCAAAAGATGACCAAAAGATGTCTCAAGAATTCAAAGAATTCAAAGACAAAATGACCAAAAATTTTCACACATTGAGACAGGAAGTTGCAGCCCTCAAAGACCTGAAAAATATAGAAAAATTCCTCAGTAACAGAAGGGAGCAAGCAGAAGAAAGGATTTCTGATATGCAAGACAAAGCTTTTGAACACTCCCAAAGTTCCAAAGAGGAAGAGAAATGGAAGGCAAAAATGGATCATTCTCTTAGACAGCTCTGGGATAACTCAAAGAAAACCAATATTTGCCTTATAGGGATACCTGAAAACAATGAAGTAGTGCCACAAGGCACAGAGTCTCTTCTACATAAGATTATGAAAGAGAATTTTCCAGACATGCCAAGAGATTCTGAAATTCACATAGCAGACAGTTTCAGAACCCCAGCACGACTCAACCCGAATAAGATAACCTCCAGGTACATCATAATTAACTTCACTAAAGTTAATATGAAAGAGAAAATTCTGAAAGCAGCCAGATGTAAGAAATCCATTACCTACAAGGGGAAGAATATGGGAATAACTGCAGATCTCTCTAATCAAACCTTTCAAGCTAGAAGAGAATGGTCATTGAATTTTAATCTCCTAAAACAAAAGAACTTTCAACCCAGGATCCTATCCCCAGCTAAACTGAGTTTCATTTATGATGGAGAAATTAAATACTTTAATGACATCCACATGTTGAAGAAATTTGCTATAACTAAACCAGCTCTCCAGGATATTCTCAGACCTATCTATCCTCCATAATGACCAGCATAATCCTCCACCACAAAAGCAAACTCACCCAGAAACTTTTTATCAAATTTCAACTCCCACAGTGATGAAAGGATTAAAATGTCCACTGGACTTTCTAAAGATTTATCATTGTTTTCAATTAATGTGAATGGTTTAAATTTTTCTCTAAAGAGGCATATGTTGGCTGACTGGATACAAAAACTCAGGTCAGACATCTGCTGCATACAAGAATCGCATCTTAACTTAAAAGATAAATTTGCTATGAAGCAAACATTACCTTGATCCCGAAACCAGGGACAGATCCAACAAGAAAAGAAAACTATAGACCAATATCACTAATGAATATTGATGCAAAAATATTTAACAAGATACTAGCAAACAGAATCCAACAATACATCAAACATATCATACATGACCAAGTGGGCTTTATCCCAGGTTCTCAAGGCTGGTTCATTATATGTAAATCTATAAATGTAATTCAGCACATAAACAAATTAAAAGATAAAAACCATATGATTGTCTCAATTGATACAGTAAAAGCTTTTGACAATATCCAGCATCCCTTCATGATCAGACCACTTAAAAAAATTGGTATAGAAGCAACATTTCTTAAATCAATAGAGGTCATCTACAGAAAACCCACAGCCAATATCATATTGAACAGAGTTAAATTGAAACCATTTCCACATAGATAAGGAACCAGGCAAAGTTGCCCATTGTCTCCATTGCTCTTCAACATCATAATGGAAGTTTTAGCCATTGTAATCAGGGGAGAAAAGGCGATGAAGGGTAAACATATACATATAGGGTCAGAAGAGATCAAACTTTCACTCTTCACAGATAATATGACTGTATATCTGGAAAACACTCGGGATTCTACTTCAAAACTTTTAGAAGAGATCAAGGAATACCGCAATGTCTCAAGTGACAGATTCAACACCCATAAATCTGTAGCCTTTATATATACCAACAACAGCCAAACCGAAAGAGCAGTCAAGGAATCTATTCCTTTCACAGTAGTGCCAAAGAAGATGAAATATTTGGAAGTTTACCTAACAAACGATGTGAAAGATTTCTATAAAGAGAATTATGAAAAAAAAAATTAAAAAAAAAAGAGAATTATGAAACTTTAAGAAAAGAAATGGCTGAAAATGTTAACAAATGGAAAAATATACCATGCTCATGGCTGCAAAGAATCAACATTGTGAAAATGTCTATACTACCCAAAGCAATATATAATTTTAATGCAATTCTTATCAAAGCTTCATTGTCATATTTTAAAGATCTGGAAAAAAAAATACTTCACTTATATGGAATAAAAAAAAAACTTCAAACAGCCAAGACATTACTCAGAAATAAAAACAAAGCAGGAGGAATCACAGTACCAGATCTGAGACTCTACTATAAATCAATAGTGATCAAAACAGCGTGGTACTGGCTCAAAAACAGAGAGGTAGATGTTTGGAACAGAATAGAGAACCAAGAGATGAATCCAGCTACTTACCGTTACTTAATCTTTGACAAGCCAATTAAAAATAATCAGTGGGAAATGACTCCCTATTTAACAAATGGTGCTGGGTGAACTGGCTGGCAACCTGTAGAAGACTAAAACTGGACACTTCTTACCATTAACTGAGGTAGACGCTCACTGGATTAAAGATTTAAACTTAAGACATGAAACTATCAATATATTAGAAGAAAGTGCAGGGGAAACTCTTGAAAGAATTGGCATGGGGGAATATTCTTTGAGAAGGACTCCCCAGGCAATTGAGGCAGTATCAAAACTATACTATTGGGACCTGATCAAACTAAAAAGTTTCTGTATAGCCAAGTACATAGTAAGTATAGCAAGCAGACAGCTCTCAGAAAGGGAGAAAATATTTGCAAGTTATGCCTCCAATAAAGGTTTAATAACCAGAATATACAGAGAACTCCAATGTATTAGCCAGAAAAGAACAAGTGATCCCATCTCAGGATGGGCAAAAGACTTGAAGAGAAACTTCTCCAAAGAAGGCAGGCACTCGCCTTTCAGACACATGAAAAAATGCCCACCATCCTTAATCATCAGAGAAATGCAAGTCAAAACTACTTTGAGATATCACCTAACTCCAGTAAGATTAGCCCACATAACAAAATCCCCAAACCAGAGATGTTGGCATAGATGTGGAGAAAAGGGAACACTTCTACACTGCTGGTGGAAATGCACACTACTATGTTCCTTTTGGAAGGATATTTGGAGAGTACTTAGAAATCTAAAAATAGATCTTCCATTCAACCCTATAATTCCTTTACTAGTTATATACCCAGAAGACCAAAAATTACACTATAACAAAGACATCTGTACCAGAATGTTTATTACAGCCCAATTCATAATTGCTGAGTCATGGAAGAAGCCCAAGTGCCCATCAACCCATGAAATGATTAATAAATTGTGGTACATGTGTACCATGGAATACTATGCATTCTTAAAGAAAGAAGGAGATTTTACCTCTTTCATGTTTACATGGATGGAGCTGGAACATATTCTTCTTAGCAAAGTATCTCAAGAATGGAAAAAAAAGTATCCAATGTACTCAGCCCTACTATGAAGCTAATTTAAAGGTTTCATATGAAGGCTGTAACCCAACTATAGCACAAGAATATGGGAAGGGAGGGGAGGGAGGAGGTTTGGGTGGAGGGAGCATAATTGGTCAGGCCACAAGTATGATGCATCTTAGAAGGGTACAGGCAAAACTTACGAAATGCAGAATACAAATGTCTTCATACAGTAACTAAGAAAATGCCATGAAGAATATGTTAAACAGTTTGAGGAAAACATTTCAGATTGTATATGAAATCAGTACATTGTACCCCTTGATTGCACTAATGTACGCAGCTATGATTTAATTAAAAAAATTTAACAAGATGTTTTTACTTTTTTTAAGTGATTTAAAGTTAATTTGTTGAAGTCTGATAATTATTTTTTCAGCTATTTGCAGATTCATGAGATCAATGTAATTTAGTTGTGCTACACTTGAAGACAATCTTGGCAACAAGAATATACATAAAAACTATGTTTTGAGAAACTGATTTATTAGCTACAGAAAGACTTGACAAGAGCAAAGACTGTTTTGCTGAAATTTTAAATGTTAGGATACATTGATGAATGGTCCCCAATATAAACTAGAAAGTCTATCAAAAATTTAAAAAATTGTCCTACATTTTTGTTACAATTCATGTTTAATTCTAGGCTCTAATATATAAAAACGTAGATGATCCAACATGATTTAAAATAAACAAAGCAAAAGAGAAAAAACTTGAGGTATCAGTGCAATTATTTTGATAATAATTAAAATTTTATTTCTGCTTTTAAAAGGGATAACTCTTTCTTAAAAAATATTGGACATTAAAGATATAAAAAGGAATTTAAGTTACCCATTTAGAGATTAACATTGGTACATTGAAGACCTTTTCACTATAGAAGTGGATAATAAATAAATAGGTGGATAGAGAAAAATGTAGATATAAACAGAACTAAATGTCTTAATATTTATTATATTTAGGTATAAAATTGACACTAACAATTTATAGACACATTATTGCATTTTTTGCTAAAAATTCAATACTTGTTTGAGCATTAGTCTGTATTAAATATTCTTCAAAAATATAAAGACACTAGTTAATAACTTAGTATTACAAGGGCAACATAAATTACTGAATGATCACTCCTATCATTTCATAGGTTGATTCTTTGTTTTAAAGAAAACAATTTTATATTACTTATTTCATAACTAAGTCTACACCTATGCATTTTCCTCAGATTGGATTCTTGAGAAGTGTAGTTCTGAGATAGATGATAGAATATATTTTTGTCCTCTTTGTAAAGTTTCCCCAAATTATCCTCAGGATAGTACCACAATTTGAGCTTCCCATCAGCAGTGGGAAGTTCTGTTTTCACTATCCTTGCATAAAATGAATATTATTGTTTAAATTTTTTTTCAGAAACCCAGTATTACTTATTTTAAATTAAATCATTGGATTGGGGTGGTGCCCTTGGCTCAAAGGAGTAGGGAACCAGCCCCATATACTGGAGGTGGTGGGTTTCAAACTCAGCCCCAGCCAAAAACTGCAAATAAATAAATAAATAAGTAGATAAAACAAATAATTGGATTTGTATTAAAACAATGTTTCTTTAAAAAATACTAATTTTTCATCTAATTCTATTCTTGTATATTTTAATGATTTTAGGTTTATTACATTTTATATTGTTAAATGATGTATTTTTTGTCCTATTTGTTATAAAATTTCCTAGCTTATTTTTAATCTTTCAGCTGTGCTGGAGTCTCAATTATTTTTTTGTTATTTGCAGCTGTGCTGGAGTCTCAATTATTTTTAAGTGTGCATGTAAATACATGAACCAATTCGTTTCTTTTTTTCCAAGCAGAGGATCATTGTTTTACATTTGTTCATATTGCTTTAATGTTTTAAGATTATGATTTTTTTGATTTAAATTTTAAATATATTGAGGAAAATATAGTTGGTCTATGATATAAATAAAATAATCTTTTATTCTAAGATTCTTTTATTCTAAGATTAAAATAATAATCTTTAAGCTAAATAAGCTTTTATTCTTTTCAGCCAATGTTCTGTTTTTTAATTTCAGATTAAGATGAGGGAACAAATGTTTAAGTTATATTGTTTTAAGTTCTAACTTGAAAGTTGTAGTTGAGCTCTTCACCCAGGAGACATTGTTTAACATCCTTACATTGTACCCTATAGGTGAGATTCTCCCAATCACCCTCCTTTATCCGTCCTCCTCTTTCCTTCCTCTTGCTAGATTATATTTGTGTTTTCTTTTTCATGTGGGCATGTAGTTGTTTATATACTAGTTTCATGTTAGAATTGGGTACATTAGGCATTTTTTCCCCATTCTTTACTAAGAAGAATGCATTTCAAGTCCATCCAGGTAAACACAAAAGATGTAAAGTCTCCATTTCTTCTCATGGCTGAATAGTACTCCAAGGTATACAAATACCAGAGTTTGTTAATCCATTAGTGGGTTGACTGTATTTTTCTAGCTAATTTTTTAAGCACTGTATTTAAAAATAGCCCCTTTCCTACTAGATAGTAATTATACCTTTATAATGCAATTTAATTCTAATGTATCAAAAATAATCTATGTCACTTATGGGTTTCTCCTACTTGGAAAAAGCATAGATATTCCAAGTGTTCCTCTTCAACTAGTAGCTCAGGGGAGCCATGTTAGTGATAAAAGTGATGGTGTTCCCATTACATGAGGCTCAGTGTTGGTAGTAGAATTGCCTGATCATTTCTGTCTTCTGTTAGTGAAAAACTAAAAGCCTCTGAACTGCTACAGGATTCTTGGATAATCTTAATGACTGGGTAAAAATGATTTTCAAAAATTATTTTGATGAAGGGGAGAAATCAAAATAAGAAAATGTTTTATTATTGAAAATTTTGTCTCTTTTTTTTTTATTGTTGGGGATTCATTGAGGGTACAAGAAACCATGTTACACTGGTTGCATTTGTTAGGAAAAGACCCTCTTACAATCGTGTTTTGTCCCCAAAAGGTGTGGCACACACCAAGACCCCAAGACCCCAACCCCCTTACTCCTTCCCTCTCTCTGCTCTTCCTTTCCCCACCCCTCCCTCATTCTTCCTCTCTCTGCTCTCCCCTTCCTTCACCCCCACTGTGTCAATAATTGTCATTAATTGTCCTCATATCAAACTTGAGTACATGG
>CAUYON010061315.1:0-29571 GCA_963573935.1 Arctocebus calabarensis
GCCTGTAGTCCCAGCTATTTGGGAGGTGGAGGCAGGAGACTCGCTTGAGCCCAGGAATTGGAGGTTGCTGTGAGCTGTGATGCCACAGCACTCTATCCAGGGTGACAGCTTGAGGCTCTGTCTCAAAAAAAAAAAAAAAAACAAGGAAACAAAAGAAGACCAATGAGAGAATGGATTTGCTGGGTACTCAGAAAAGGAAAGAGAGGAGATATAAGAAGTGAGGTAGGGATTTAGAGCAAAGGGTTTGGGTATTGATCCAGAAATGCAGGAAATGACCAATTCAGGCATCCAAGGAGAATGTATATCTTAGTATCTAAGTTAAGAATGGACAAAATAGACTGGGTGTAGCAGTTTGCAGCTGTAATCCTAGCACTTTGGGAGGCCAACATGGGGGGATTGTTTGAGAATAGCCTGAGCAATATAGCAAGATCCCATCTCTTAAAAAAGATAACACCAATTAGCTGGGTGTGGTAACACACACCAATAGTCCCAGCTACTCAGGAAGCAAAGGCAGGAGGATCTCTTGAGCCCAGGAGTTCAAGACCAGCCAGATCAACAGTTGAGACTCCTTTCTCCAAAAAATAGAAAAATTAGCCAGGCGTGCCTGTAGTTCCAGGTACTGAAGAGGCTCAGGCAGGAGGATCACTTGAGCCCAACAGTTTAAGGCTGCAGAGAGCCACTGCATTCTGGCCTGGGCAACAAAGCAAGAGCCTGTCTTACAAAAAAGAACAGGTGAAGTGGAGACAGTAAAGTGGAGAAAAAGGAAGGAAGGCGAACCCAGAATAGGAGGTTTCTTCTTCCAAAAAACATTCTCAGCCTGAAGGAAAATGATCCCGTGGACATGGAGACTGAGGAGTACACAGCTGCCAGGGAATCTCAGCAGGAGTGAGGGTAGAACTCACTCCCTGCACCCTGGGACAGGGGAAGCTAGACCCCTCCCCACACTGGGGCTTTCACCAGCGTCAAGGAGTCTCCAAACAACTGCAGCTCACCCGCACCAATGCCACAACTAAGTTAAGAAACTAAAGTACAGGCCAACGAAGATGATAGCCTGCGTTAGTTTTCTCTCAAAACACTCATATGTAAATAGCTATTCATCTGGTCAGGAAATAATAATCTGAAATCTGAAATTTAAAGGCATTTCATCGAAGAACAGGATGCCCCTTGTCCACAGGGGATCAGTTCCGAGACCTGCCGCAGACAACAACTTTGCAGGTGTTCAAGTCCCTGGTACAAAATGGCCTAAATATTTACATGTAACCTACGCACATCCTCCCCTATTCTTTAGATCATCTCCTGATTACTTATAACACCTACTACAATGGAAGAGTCGTGTGAGTAGTTGTTGTCCTGTATTGTTTGGGGAAGAATGACAAGAAAAATGCTTGTAACTGCTTAATATAGATGAAATTTTTTTTCTGATCATTTTCTAGCTGCTGTTGGCTAACTCCAGGGACCTGAAACCCACGGATACAGAGGGCTGCCTGTATATTCTTTTCTGCCAAGCACAAGGGAAAGCTCAACAATTAGGAACAAGTAGATACAGAAGGAGGAAAAAGTTCTCTTTAAAAGAGAAGTGACAAAACTATTTAAAGCCAAATATACAGTGGAGGTTTTTTTGTTGTTGGTCGTATGCATATAAAGATTGTCAAAATAAATTTTCACTTTTAAACCAGATGTTTAGCACACTGTCAACACCATTAGAATTATTGATTTTATAATTTTGAGGATGTCAAGTGAATTAAGCTTTGTCAAGTTACGATTTTCAGCCAGACTTACTCACTACAGGAGTTTACAAAATGGAGTGTCCCAGAGCCTAGAACAAAATCAAATACATCACTTTGTATGGTTGATTTAAAAAAATCAATGAGCTTTACTTGTTTAAACTTGTATTTAAGAAAAAACTTGGTTAACTATATAATCATGTTTGAACTAGAAAGACGGTAAAGTATTTAACTAAAAATTGCATTCACGAAAATATTTGCTTTAATTAAAACAAGTAAATAAGGCTGGACACAGTGGCTCACACCTGTAATCCCGAGACGGTGGATTCGAGACCAACCTGAGCTAGAGTGAGACCTCATCTCTAAAAACAGCCAGGCATTGTGGCAGACGCCTGTAGTCCCAGCTACTTGGGAGGCAGAGGCAAAAGAATGGCTTAAGCCCAGGAGACTGGGGTTGCTGTGAGCTATGGTGCTACAGCACTCTACTGAGGGTGACAAAGGAAGTCTCAAAAAAAAAAAGAAATCAAGCATATAAAAATGTTCAATCTCACAAATAATATTATGTTACCTTATATAATATATATTATTATAATGCCAATATAGAGAGCTGAAAATAGGATTTTTAACCTATCAAATTAATTTAAGAAGACAGAAAATAACCAGAATTATCAAACAAATGGATAAGCAGAAGTTTAAATTAGTGTAAGCCTCTTAGATGGTAATTTGTCACTAGCTATTAAAACTGAAAACATGCTTATTCTTTAAATCTGCAATTCTACTTGTAGAATTTTTTCCAAGGAAATGTCCTCTGAGTGCACAAAGATAATCTTTTCATCATTGTTTCCTTAGAAACAATTTTCACTTTTAGTGGAAAAATCAGAAACAACCCAGATATTTAACCATAAATAATTGTTAATATAAACTATGATAAGGAGGTAAAATAAACAATGAAATAATATTTTAATGAGTTTATTATCTATTATCTTTATAACTTAAGAAAAAAATGTACAAAATATCATAGTAATTATGATGAATTCATATGCATCAATAATAATTATAACTATTATAGCATACAATAGAAAAATCTGGAAACACATATGTAAGTTAACAGTAGCTGTGGCCATAGTCAGAAAACAATCTATGAAACTATTAATTTCTATGCTGCATATTTCTGTGCTCTTTTAATTTTTTAATTATAAGCTTATGTTACAAAGACCTAATGCTTTAACTCTTTGGAGTTTTAGTGCCTTCCCTGTCAAGAGCAGCAAAAAACTAGGAACCATAGAAAGTTTGTCATTCCTAAAAACAGAATAAATAACGTTTCAAACAAACCCACATGAATTACTTGGCCACCTTCTCAAACTCCAGAGGTTCGATCAGTTAATTCACACATCTCTCATTAGTCAATTCATCATACTTCATATTCAAAAAATGTTCCAGAAGAGATTTGTAGCCATACCCAAAGAAGATAGAAATAATTTTAGGATTTTTAAATTAACATTACTTACTCCTGAAGTAACTCAGACTCTTTTTAAGTAACATGCTCACGGAATTTTAAAGTACTTCAGTGGCATACATGTTTTATATCTTAAAATGTTTATAGTGAACCCATTTCATTTGTGAAATGAATTTCAAAATTTAAATAAATATCAACGCACAGAAGTATTGTCACTAGCCAAAGCTCTGTCAACCTCAAAGCATATAAAGTCAGAATGCTTGTGTCATATATAAGCAAATTCACACTTAGCTAAATGCTCCATAATGAAATCAAATGTCAATTTTAATGCCTGTTGTTACATGTTCTTGAAACAGACTTGTGACTTCCTCTCCACTCAGCGCAATGTATATTTTTATTCAGTCTATACTTTGTACATTGGTTCTTATACACAGATATGTTGACAATGTAAGTTGGCTACTTTTTAAAATAAACTTTCCAGGAATGAAATCACAGGGGAGACTTCCGGTTTCCGGTCTGGTTCGTCAGGAGCTGGGAAGTCTCCACTCTGCCCTAACAGCCAGCAAGAAGCTGACACTTCTTAGATCCCTCAGAGAAGTGAAGTCACTGAGCAAAATACTGCCCCCAAAATTTGAGAGTCAGGAAGGCAGATAAAGAGGACCACAATTCACCAGAGGAGAAAAAAATCCATGAGCAAACACCTCAGTGGGAGCAAGAGTGGGGTAGGAAAATAGGAACTGCAATGGAGGACTTGCTGGAGACGTCATGCGGACAAGTTTCAGGGATTAAAACTCCAGAGCAACCCAATCATATGGGGAAATCTCTGTGAGTTTTACCTCCAGAACTTCTACCAGGTCCTCTCAATATCAAGAGAACAAATCCCGTTCAGTTTCCAGCAGGAAGAGAGGAAAAGGAATGATTTTGAAACATGCCAGAGCGTTGTTCCTCTTAAAAAGCACATTTCAATGCCCAATGTTGCTGCACTTTTATCAGAGTGCACCTCACCTGGGGAAAAGGAAATACCCAGCTCTAACCTTCTCTTGCCATCCTGCTCCAGATAAAGGGACAAAAGGGTTGAAAAACACTCGCAAATCTAGTGTAAGTCTAACACAGTCGAGGGCACTGGTTTTCAACCCTTTTATCTCACAGCACACTTGAACCTACAGTTAAACTTCCATAACACACGTAAATTATGTTGATCAAAAAGAAGAGTTAAAAAAAAAAAAGGAATATACTTACTGTGCTTTGAACTTCTTTCAAAAATAATTTAATTAATGATCTTTTAAAATGTTCACAGCACACCTAAGATCCTCTCGTGGCACAGCAGTGCCTACCACACACCATTTGAAAATCCCTGGTCTAGACATAGAGGTTGACCAAAGACGGAGACAAATCACAGAACATTTCCCTGCTCTACACCTTACTACCACATTACTAAAGATTTACTTCCCACAGTTCCTTTTAGCCAATACACAATGCCTGACTTACAACAAAAAATTACAAGGCATATTTCAAGAGAAGAAACATATTAGTGTGAAGAGACTAAAATAGCATCAGTAGCAGAATCAGATATGGATGATGGAAGTATCAGAAAAGGAATTTTATAAAACTATCATTAATATGGTGAGGGCTCTACTGGGACAAATAGACAATATCAAGAGCAGATAAATAACATTAACAGAGAGAGGGAAAGTCTAAGAACCAAAACAAAATGCTAAAGATCAGAAACACTGTAATGGAGACGCAGAATGCCTCTGATGGGCTATGGATAGAATGCATCTAGAAAAGATTTCTCAGTGTGAAGATAGGATAACGAAAACTTTCAATTGAAAAGCAAAGAGGGAAAAAACACTGAAGAAAGCAAACAAATCAAGACACAGTATCCAAAAACTGGATGACAACTATAAGAAGCATAACACACACAATGGGAACACCAGAGGAACAAGAAATCAACCCTAACCCTAAGCCTACCCTAACCCTAACCCTAACCCCAACCCCAACCACAACCTTAACCTTAACCTTAACCCTAGTCTGGGTAAGGGTGGACCAGGGCCTGCTGCAAATGGGATGCGGGGAAGCAAAATAAACTTTTAGCAACAATCAGAGATGGCATGACAGGCTGAATTCTAGGAATAATATTTAAAGCAACAGTGATGGAGAATTCTCCCCAAAATTAATGTTAAATACCAGACCACAGAAGTCAGGAAGCTCAGAGGACACCAAAGCAGGATAAATGAAAAAAACACCATACCTAGCCATATTAAATCAGAAAATGAAGGCTGTTCTCCTTTTAATACAGCTGCTGCTTTAAAGAAAATCGTGGCTGGTTGTGTTTAGGAACCTGTTTCTTGAGTTTTTCTACACAAGGTGGGGTTAGAACTGTGACATAGGAATCCTTATCTCTTTACATTAAGCCAAATCAGAAACTGTTGAAGACGATTTCTCTCATTTCTACTGACGGATAACTAGTTTCTTTCTTACAGGCCAAGTGTGAAACAAAACTGGGAGTTTGAAATGAATCTTTGCTAGTTCTACTTCATTGGGGGGGAATTCAAGCCTCTATGGCGCTTGCACTCCAGAAAATGCCTGTTTATATTTCTGCCCATCGAAAAAGAAAAGCTGTGATTAAAAGGACTACAACTGAAAATTGTTTATATTTGTAAGTAATCACATTTCAAGATAGTCTGTGTTCAAACTAAAACCATTTTCTGCAAAGATGATACTAGGAGACCTGAATAAGATCAAGAAAGACAAAAGAAGGAAGAAGTAGTTTTGTACTGTTATTGTATGTCCATAATCATTATTTAATGTTCTTTACAACTCTGTATGATTGTTAGTCCCATTTTACAAGGCTTTGGTTTTTTTTTCTTTTGATCGGGGCAGAGAGAAAAGTACCAACTAAGCCCTAGGTCACACAACTAGGAAAGAGAGAAGCTGGTGTTCAAATCCACATCTTCTGAGTCAAAGTCTAGTGATCAGTCTATTCTATCAAGTATCTACTCATTTCTAATTAAAATAGAAAATCTTCAACCTGAAATTCCCACATTGTTGCTGTACATCTCAACTTACATTCTGCAAGCCCTAGGAAATCTGCAATTACTAATAGAGCAACCAACTTCAGCACTGCTTTCTTAAGAAAATGAACTGTATTAAAATAATGCATAGTGTGAGGTCAAGAGTAGTGTCTTTATACATCTAACACTAACACAATACTCAATAAATGGTAACTATTTATTGAAAAATAAGGTCTTGTTGCCCAGGCTGGCACAGACATGATGATAGCTCACTGCAGCCTTGAACTCTTGGCCTCAAGTGATTCTCCCTCTTCAGCCTCCCAAGAGCTGTGACGACAGGAATATGCTAACACACCCTGCAGATAACCTTTAGATTGAAAGGATCTCAGAAAATAATTTTGGTTCTCTACCAGATGTTTTCTACAAGCAAACTTGGCCTCTCTGTCTCCTCTCCACAGTCCTAAGCCTGTCTCTCTTGACAGCACAGCAGTGACAAACACAAGTAGTCTGGGTCCTATTGACCTATGGAGAGTATTCTTCAAATCACTAGCAGAGGTTCTCCATACTGTGTCACTGAAAGGTCAGCAGGGACTGCGCTGGTCTTCTCATGCCTCTGACGACATTAGAACCTCCTCGTTGTTCACCGACGTCTTACTTCATGTGGCCATCACACTGACCCTGTTCTCTCCGTTCTCACCACTTGTCAAAATGCAAGAAATTCTAGTCAACAGTCTCATCCCATACTTTCATCCACAAATTGTGTTTCTACCCCTTCATCTGTCTGTTGATCTTTCTTCTAGCTATTCCCACAGTATTCTTGCATCCTTATAAAGTATCTCATACCCTTGAGCTCTCGTATCTTGGTCCCTTCTCCCTATGAGAAGATTCTGGCTATACTACACCATTCTTTTCCTTACAGTTGTCAAAAAATCAAAACCATCACATCCTACCCACACACATACATACAAATGCTCATGTATTTATTAATGACTTTGGCCATGGTTCAAGTTTTTATTTCGATCCCCACTTCTACTCTAGTGGCTACACAGCATTTATATTTATGTGAAAGAAGACCTATTTTCAGGTAGGATGTAGAAGGTCATGAAAGACCTTTGCATCTCTTATAGCAGAAGACACCAAAGAAACTAAAAGCATATTGTTGATGATCAGTGGCCCCCAAAGTAGTCACAAGGAGGTATATCTCAGAGAAGAGCAAGCCCTTCATAGATAAGCAAAGCTCAGCAGCTACTTCCACATTTGGGAATGATTACCTCATCTAGGTAAGGATAGACCAGAGCCTGCTGCAAATGGGATGCAGGGAATCAAAACAAACTTTTAGCAACAATCAGAGATGGCTGAATTCTGGAAGAGTCCTGTACTAGTCAGTGCTATCCAGAGAAACAGGGGCAATAGCAAGGAAGGATGGATGGATGGATGGGTGGGTAGATGAATGGATGGATGGATGGATGGATGGATGGATGGATGGATGGATGGATGGATGGATGGATGGATGGATGGGATAGATAGATAGATAGATAGATAGATAGATAGATAGATAGATAGATAGATAGATAGATAGATAGATAGATAGATAGATAGATATGAGAGAGAGATGCATAGATGTAGGTAGAGATACATAGATATTATAAGGAACTGGCTTGAAAGATTATAGAGGCCAAGAAGTCCCAAGCTGACTAGCTAGAGACCCAGAAGAATCAATGATATAGTTCTAGTTCAAGGCCAAAGGCCTGAAAACAAAGAGAACCAATAGTGTAAGGTCCAGTGTGAGTGCAAGTCTGAAGACAGGAGGAAATCAATATCCCTGCCTGAAGATAAGCAGGCAGAGAGAGAGAGAATTCTGTCTTCCTGAGCCTTTGTTTTCAATCCAGGCCTTCATTTGACCAGATGAACCCCACTCACATTGGGGAGAGCAGTCTGCTTTACTCAGTCTGTTGTGGAGACGCTTCTTTCAGTCACTAGCAGAGGTTCTCCAGATGTTAATCTCACCCAGAAACACCCTCAAAGACACACCCAGAAATAATGTTTAAGCGACTATCTGGGGATCCAATGGCGCAAATCAAATTGATACATAAAATTAACTACTGTAAGTCTCTAAAACAAGTCTTTTGGTCTAACAATTCTACCCTCTGAGAAAATTGCAGAATAAATACTCATATGGGTGGAACTGGAACATGGAGGAGATTTTATAGTCTTCTTCAATGCTCAGGTTCCAGGTTTCTGCTGTTACTGAGTTTGAAGGTAAACCGAAACTAACTAAAACGCCAATCCAACTTTCCACCAGCCAAATCCTGGTAACAGCAGCATAAGTCTCTCTGTGGTTGCAGGGGAAGTTGTGAATTAAGTAAAGGGTAAAGAGAGATCTCTATAACCTCATTTGACACCATAGATTAACTGAAACCAAATAAAGCTACAGCTAATCTCCTGTGCAGTTTGACTCAGGGTGGGATCTGAACGGTTATCCCCTGCCTTATCTTATAGAGGACATGGAATAGTCTGTCCGGAGAAAATAAAGCGAAACAAAAGGTATTATCTAGTTTAGGCTCCACTGTTATTTTTATCTTTTAAAAAATGTCCAACATACATTTAAAAATGAAAAGCGCACTGAAGGAAGAAAAGTGATCAATAAGCAAAAAAAAAAAAAATAACAGTTAATAGAAGCAGACTCACGAGTGACTCTGATGTTGGAATTAGTGGACAAGGATGTTATTTAGAAATTATTATAAATACATGTATGTTTAAAAATTGAAGGAAAAATATAGAGAGAATGAGTTAACAAAAAGAATTTCATTATAGAATTAGAAACTTAAAAAGTGGAATAAATATTTGTACTAAAATTTGTAATATCTGAAATGAAGACTTCAGTGTCAGCAGGCTGACATGGCAGAAGAAAGGATTGTGGAAGTCAAAGACAGAGCAATAGAAAATATTCAAATTGAAACACAAAAATAATGTAAAAACTGAACAGAACCGAAAGACCTCTGTGGTATTCCTGTAATACAAATAATTAGAGTGCCAGAAGTAGAGGGGTGACAGAATGAGACAGCGGAGGTAATATATAGTACAATGGAATGACATCTTTAATGTTCCTAAAGAAAAAAATAAACAAAATTCTATATTGAGTGAAAATATCCTTCAATATCAATGTGAGCAACCCAACTAATACTCTTCAAAGTCTCTAAATCTGTCAGCAATCCCCTCCTGTAACACTTAATCTTCCATAACCAAATCATTTCTAAAACCCAAAATTCCAGCAAATCATTCTCTACCCACAGTTGCCTCTTCTTTGAACATGCTCATTTCCATACTCTTAACCATACTTGTCTCTCTCTCTGATTCCTTCCTCATCAATTTAAATATTTGTAATATATTTCCATCTTTAAAAAGAAAAGAATAGTTGATCCTATTTCTTACAGCCACGTTCCTCTAAGATTTATCTTCGGCAACTTGTCTGTTCAACCTAGAGCAATACAGCATCTTCCCACACCACGTCAGTTAAGCTGCTCTGGCAAAGTCACTAAGGGCATATTGTCAAATCAAACTGACATTTTCCAGTATCGTCCCTACCTTTCAGCAGCACTTAAAGCTGTTGATCACTCTTCTAGAAATTTTCCCCTTCTATCACTGTCCTCTTCTGGCTCGTGACATGCATTTCTAACCATTCATTTTCAATTTCCTTTATACTATTTTACTTTCTCTTATTGTCTTCCTCCCTGCCTTAAATGTTACAGAGCTGGGACTATGCTCCCTGCTCTAAAAGTCTAAGGTTTTAACAGAGATGATAATAGAAAATCATGCATTATTTGTCTACTCATGAGTGTTTGAAAATAGAAATGACTTTACTGTTAGAAATTAGTCATACCTGTTTGTATTGCAATGAATACCAACTGGCCAATCACATGGGATAATGAATTAACTCACTTTGTGTTTTGTGGGGTTTTTTATTTTTTATTAAATCATAGCTGTGTACACTAGTACAATTATGGGGTACAATGTGCTGGTTTCATATACAATCTGAAATATTTTCATCAAACTGGTTAACAAGGCCTTCACGGCATTTTCTTAGTTATTGTGTTAAGACATTTATATTCTACACTTAGTAAGTTTCACCTGTACCCTTCTAAGAGGCACGGTAAGTGTGGTCCTGCCAATTACCCTCCCTCCACCCATCCTCTCCTCTCCCCTCCCTTTCCCCTTTCACCATATTCTTGTGCTATAATTGGGTTATAGCCTTCATCCTTAATCATCAGAGAAATGCAAATAAAAACTACTTTGAGATATCATCTAACCTCAGTAAGATTAGCCTCCCACTTATTAGATACTTTTATTCAACTAACTATGTTTTGGGGCAACTGTGAGAATGATAATGAAATTCTTTCGAATTTTCTGGTTGTTACTGTTTACTCATACTGACATAATACAATACTGGCAGCCATATCCTGTGGCTACCTATAAAAAAAAGCCATTCCAATTTACTGTGTTTTACTAATGTTTTATAATAATTTTATCATTATGGCTCAGCACTTGTAGCTCATCGGCTAGGGCGCAGGCCACATACACCAAGGCAGGTGGGTTTGAACCCCCCCCCCCGGGTCTGCTAAACAATAACAACTACAACCAAAAAAATAGCTGGGAGCTGTGGCCAGCGTCTGTAGTCCCAGCTACTTGGGAGGCTGAGGCAAAGAATCACTTAAGCCCAAGAGTTTGAGGTTGCTGTGAACTGTGACACCATGGCACTCTACCCCAGGCAACATAGTGAGACTCTGTCTCAAAAAGTAATAATAATAATTGAATATGGTTTTGCAGTTATTTAATGCCACAAAAATACTGCATAATAAACAAAACATCAGTGGCCTACAACAATAAACACTTATTTGTTGTTCACAAGTCTGTTGCTTAGCTGGGTGATTCTGCTGGGCTTGGTTCATCACACTCAGGTCGCTCAAGAGTCTCAGCTGAGAAAACTCTGCCTCCCCTCATGTAATTTCTCATCCTCCAACAACTTGACCCAAGCAGGGTCATTACAACCACAAGGCACCAGGAGACCGGGAAGAAATAAGCAAAGTTTCTCAGGGCCTAAGCTCAGGAGGGCCACAATCCAAACGAGTCACAAAGCCAGACCAAACTGAAGGATCAAGTTCATCTCTCACTGAGAGTAGCTGCAAGATCATATTACCAAGGATGTGGATAAAGGGAAAAATTGAAAATTCAGGTCACTTGTGTAAGGTGATATTGCCAAAAGTGTGGGTACAGAGAGGAAAAAAATCTTAGGGTCATTCATTGCATTAATCAATACAGTGTTTAAATTGATTTTATACTATGACTTGCTTTATAATTACAGATACTCACTGAATGTTGCTACCAGTAAATTTGCTTGCTACACACACACTACATAGAGTGTCCATAAAGTCTGTGTGCAATTTAAAATAGTGTGCCATTTTAAACTGCATATGAATTTTATGGACACACACACACATATATATATATAAAGATAGTTATAAACATATCTCATAATGAATGTGTGTGTGCTATGTATATACATGTTAGCTACATAAATTTTTAACATCTTCAAAGAACTGGTAGAATATTAATGCATATTAAAAACTTAAGATTTACTATCTGACTCCGGTACACTATATTTACTTGAGCAAATTATTTTCCCTCTATAAGCCCATGAAGATCATGTTCAATGAATATGTAATAAAAAAATATTTAATTTTTTCTGAAAAGAATTCAAAATGTATTCAGAAATGTATTCATAGTGTTTTCAGAAAAGGTATCAGAATATATCCTCTGTAACTAGATAGAAATAGATGGAAGTACATATGGTTACTTCTTTCTCCTTTTTTTTTCTTTTGAAACAGGGTCTTGCCCTGTAACCCAGACTAGAATGCAGTGGCATCATCATAGCTCACAGCAACCTCACATTCCTGGGCTCAAGAGATCTTCCTGCCTCAGCCTCCAAGTAGCTAGGGCTATAGGTGCACACTACCAATGCTCGCCTAATTTTCCATTTTTTGTAGAGAAGAGGTTTCACTCTTGCTCTGGCTGCTCTCAAACTTTTCACCTCAAGGGACCCTCCCACATTGGCATCCCAAAGGGCTGGGACTATAGGTGAGAGCCACCATGCCTGGCCTCTTTCTCCTTTTTGACTTGGAATGAATTGCCTTTTCCTGTCCTCTGTTTACTACTGTTGTTTATGGACATTCACTGCTGTTGAGATGTCTCAGTATGGAGCATTGAGGAAAACACAAGAAAACCATTAGAACCATGGAATTAGAATCACACAGGCTGCTACAAGGCTTCCCTGTGTCCATGAATAACTACTGTGTGCTACAACCTGTGTCCATGAATAACTACTGTTTGCTACAACTGCCTAGGAATGGGATGGTTCCATGAGATCTTTAAGAAAAGCATCTCTGCAAATCTGAAATGAATGCAGAAGTCCCCTCTGTGAGCTGACTAATTTCTTCTGAAATTGCCCATCACATGTTGTATAGAAGGATAAACAAGGACACCCTGATATAAAACTTTGCAAAACGTTTTACAGATGAGTCTTAGGCACCAGGTCACCTGTGACCCTGAATGCATTATTAGACCAGTAAATTCTTCCAAGGCCCAGCCCAAACCAGACTGACTGACTCGCCATCCCTGCTCAGCTGGGAGGCACTAATGCCAATATTTCTCCAATATGATCCCTGTTCTCCATTCCCTCCAAAGAAGTCTTGACTCAGGTAGTCTGTGTCTCTCACCGAGCGTCTTTGCCTCTGTTCTCACTCACAGTTAGCCACATTTTGCTAGGTTGATCACATCACCCTCCTGACTATATAGTATGTGCATATCCTTCAAGTCTCACCAGCATCCACCACCTCCATGCTGTTATGCCTAGGCTCCAAGGCACTTCCTCCTTCTGTGCTCTGTTCACACTGCTCCTGACTGCCCTTTCCTTCTCCCCATCCTTGCCAATATTTACTTACCTTTAGGACAAGACCCAATTACTGCCTCCTCCAGGAAGTCTCCCCTGAACAATTCCACCCCCACCATAAAATTACCCACTCCCTCTTATATAAAGTCTGCTGGCTCCTGGCACAGGACTCATAGGACAACATCACTCTTGCTTATTCCATGAAGGCTTATCTACCATGTGACAGTACCCTGAGACCAGGAGTCACTTATTATTTCCATTGTAACCTTAATGTCTGGTATAGTGCCTGCCATAGATGAATCCATCGTATTGAATGTATGGCTGAATTCTTAGCACCATCACTGTACTGAGATGCATAACTATTTTAAAAATTATGAATTACCCAATTAACACTACCTCTTTAATCAAAAGATTTGCATTAGAATTAATCAATATAGTCAACAAAAGACTTTTCTACAATAAACAACAAATCCCCTAGAAAAGAGCAGGTATACTTACCACAAATATAATATTATAGCATCAAGGCATAGTTAGCCAATAAAACCAAGTAAAGACATGAACAGGATCCCTGCTGGTAACCAAATCTATAAAGTTGTTGGGCGTCTTGTGGACCCCAACCTGTGACAGTGGCCAGCAAGGGAGATGGTGCTGAGGAAATCACAAAACCTACACCAAACGCAGTGCATAAAACTGGAAGCCTGAAAGGGCATACACTGTTTCATGTGCCTGGTGGCAGCATGAGAACAATGCAGCAACTGTCCTGTTTCCCAGAATCTTTTTATTGGGTACATAACAGAATATATTAAGAATCCACAGTAGTCATTAGTTAGTAGTCAAGGTTAAGAATAAGAGAGAGGAGATGACATCCCCCAGGATAGTTAGCAAAGAGTAAACAGGGACTAGGGTAATGGAACGCTTGAAGTGGCCATGGAGAGGGAGAGCAATTCTCATTTCCTCAGATAGACAGCTTCTCTAGCCTAAGCGACTAGTTGATGGCCTCAGCTGCCTGAACTCCTGATTTCCCAGGCAACTGGTGGTGGATCCTGCCAGGACCTTCTAAGGAGCTTTATTGAGATGCAAGTCAGAACTGCCTACTTGGGGGAGGGAAAGGAAGAAATTTACTGTCTTTTGCCCCAGTTGGTCAAAGGTGACTCCTCAGGCAATACCTCCCAATTAGCTACCCCCTGCTCTATCTCCTCATTCTCTCCCCCTACTCACTTATGCCTGAGTGTTGCACCATCCCAAAGGTTGGGTATCCCACCCAGAGAAGCTCCAAGACAGGTAGGCATAGGAACTTATCCCAAACTGAGGTGACAACACTGTCAGGTTACACCTGCACAAAACTGGTTGGAGCCTCCAGGAAATGGGTCACTGCAGGAGCAGCTGGACTGAGACAATAGCACACAGTCTGACATGCTCAGGAGCTATGTCCCCGTCCCCAGTGTTTGAAAGGTATTCAGTCCACATTGACTGGATAACACGTTGTAATGTTTATGTTGGTATTTAACAAACTTTTGAATCAAGATATCCAGAAACCTACTATGAGATTTCCCATTATGTTGGTGTCTCTCCCAAGTAGAACCCTGTCCTTTATTAGCCTAATGGTGTCTGGCCCACACAAGAAAAATAATGAAATATTCATTCACTTATTCATTCAAGCAGGTTTTTTTGTTTTGTTTTGTTTTGTTTGGGTTTTTTTTTTTTTTTTTTTTTTTTTTGGTTTTTGGCCAGCGCTGGGTTTGAACCTACTACCTCTGGCATATGGAGCCAGCACCCTACTCCTTTAAGCCACAGGCAGTTTTTTTTTCCAGTTTTGGCCAGGGCTGGGCTTGAACCCACTATCCCCAGTATTTGAGGCTGGAGCTGGCGCCATACTCCTTGAGCCACAGGTGCCACCCAATTCACACACTTTTTGTTGTGCATCAAATGTGTTCCTGTCAGTGTGCTATGAGCTAGAAATACAGACAGGAGCCCTGTACCAGATAAATTCCCTACTAGAGGATGAATAGAACTACAGTAGCAAAATACAGGCACAGCACTGCTCAGCAATGAGTGAGGTGGTAAGGAGACTCAGGACACAATTCCAAAAGGAGATTATGTGTGAATTTAAATTTGGATAATAAATGTAAACTGGTCACATTAGAAAGATGAAGAAATGAATTCCAAACGGGATGCATACTGTGAGGAAAGGCTTACAAGCAGAAGAGAGAAAAACAGATTCATTCTGGAAACTGTAAGTGGATGTGGTGTACCTTCCAAAGCCAGGAAGTGAGGGCTGGCAACATGAGATGAACATGAAGGGGTAGATTAAGAGGGGGTTTGTGGATCAGATCATGATTTGATGTGGGAGGCAAAAGAACTGAATTGTAAAAAAAATAATGCTATGTTCAGGTCTGCAACCCTATAGAAAATGGCTGGGGACAAGAAAGACAGACTAGAGAAAAGGGATATTGGTTAGGAGGCAATTATCATAGTTTAAATTCATACAGTTAGCAGATATTTGTTAAGTGTCCAGTATGTGCTCAGTGTGGTGGTAACATTTATGATGGTAGTGACAGGGAGTTGTGATGATGATGGTACTGGTAGTGGTGGTCATGGTGGTGGTTCTGGTGAAGGTGGTGATGGCTATGGTGCTGGTGGTGATTAGGATGTTGGTGGTTGTAATGGTGGTAATGGTGATGGTAGTGATGATTGTGATGGGTCATGGTGGTGGTAGTCATGGTGATGGTGGTGATAATTGTCATAGTTACGGAGGTGTTGGTCATGGTGATGGTGATGATTGTGATGGTGGTCACGGTGGTGGTGATGATGGTGATAATTGTGGTGGTGGTCACAGTGGTAGTGGTCATGATGATGGTGGTGATGATTGTGATGGTGGTCACGGTGGTGGTGGTAATGATTGTGATGGTGGTCACGTTGGTGGTGGTCATGGTGATGATGGTGATAATTGTGATGGTGGTCACGGTGGTAGTGGTCATGATGATGGTGGTGATGATTGTGATGGTGGTCACGGTGGTGGTGATAATGATTGTGATGGTGGTCACAGTGGTGGTGGTCATAGTGATGGTGGTGATGATTGTGATGGTGGTCACGGTGGTGGTGGTCATGGTGATGATGGTGATAAGTGTGATGGTGGTCACGGTGGAGGTGGTCATGATGATGGTGGTGATGATTGTGATGGTGGTCACGGTGGTGGTGGTCATGGTGATGGTAGTGCTGATTGTGATGGTGGTCACGATGGTGGTGGTCATGGTGATGATGGTGATGAGTGTGATGGTGGTCACGGTGGTGGTGGTCATGGTGATGGTGGTGATGAGTGTGATGGTGGTCATGGTGGTAGTGGTCATGGTGATGATAGTGATGGTCATGGTGATGGTGGTTGTGGTGTTCGTAGTGATAGTGTTCATTTTATGGTATTAATAGAGAAAATAATAATACCTAATTTTTATATAGCATTGTCTCTGTGCAAGGAAATTTCTAAGTACTTGCCTTGCATTTGACTCATTTGGTGCTCACAACAATCTCATTAGGTAAACACCACACATGGGTATTTTTCTCAATTTTACACATAAGGAAACTGACAAATAGTTGTTAAAGACTGAAACAGAGAAGAGTTATAGGACTGGAAGCCAGAAAAGCCTTGTATAGGCAGTAAATGATAGGGAGGGGCCCGGCACACAAAGTTCAGGCTTGGTGTGGAGAGGTTTCTGGGGAGGGGAGGCATTCCAGACAGAGCTAAGCAAGGCAAAGGCCTCACACACATGAGCCTGGCTGAGCCACGGACTCTGGAGAAAGCCAGGGATGCCCAAGTCACCAGATGGCTTCATTGCCAAGCTGAGGCCTTGGCAATGTCCTATATCAAGTGACAAATGCACAGGGCAATGGGAATGGGCAGGGAAAAGAGCAGGGATCTGAGAGATTTAGGAAATGGAAGGAACAAGTCTCAATTGATGCTTGGACCAGGAAAGTGAGTAAGCCTGGACACTCTCATATATCACACACACAGAAAAGCCACTCCTCTCCATTCCTTATACCAATAATGTCTCACTCAATCCTTCACACAGCCTCTCAGTTCAGTTGCCCATTTTTCTCATGATGATATTAAAATTTAAAGAAAATAAATACGGACTACAATTTTACAGCTAGTAAGTATGATAGAAATTTAGGGAAAAAGCAGTGACTTAAGCTATTGTTCTATGTGGCCGTATGGAGGACCATGACCTTCTAGCTTCTTTCGCTTCCACAACTAATTCATCAGCCACTGGGGTCAAGTAGATCTTTTGGTGATCACTGTATGTAGTTTAATAATTTATATTTTCAAACAGATCTAAAATATAACCTTAAAAAATGAAAATAGTTCAAAATCAAAGTTGTATTGAAAATATCTTTATTACAGTACAGCATTAATCTTTGATGAGACATATATACACTCCTTTAAACACATTATCATAATTGATTTTGTTTTCTTTTGAGACGGAGTCTCACTCTGTTACCCAGGTTAACATGCCATGGCCTCACTCTAGATCACAGCAACCTCAAACTCCTGGGTTCAAGTGATCCTCCTGCCTCAGCCTCCCAAGTAGCTGGGATTGGCACCTGCCACAACACTCAGATAATTTTTCTATTTTTACTAGAGATAAGAGAGATCTCACTCTTGATCAGACTATTCTCAAACTCTTGAGGTCAAAGGATCCCCCTGCCTTGGCCTCTTCAAGTGCTAGGATTATATGTGTAAGCCACTACACCCAGGCTATCACAATTGATTTAAATCAGGCCAAGTAAATAATCACAGAAGTGCCTAAAGATATTAGGCATGAAGATATCCACTGTTCACAATACCTAACAAAAATGGAGCAAACCAAATGCCTTACAATGTAGTCCCGGTTCAATAAATTAGGATTTTTTCAAAAATTTTTTTTTGAAAATAATCATAAAAATAATTTTTAATATAATTATTACCATGATATGAAAGGATATTTAATAAAGTGAGAAGATAGTCATCATATGGTAATTGGCTATACAAGCTTTAAAAAAATAGGTACTGTGTAATCTAGTACTTATTAATGGGCAGTTAGATGCACGCATGCATATCTATGCCTGCACAGATGAAAGACCCCGTAACTATGAGTCTAACCAAAATGGAAGGTAAGTTATCCCTAAGTGGTTGGATTATGAATGACTGTGTGTGTGTGTGTGTGTGTACATAAACACATATACATATATTCATCACAATTTTATAAATGTTATATGAATATGAATGCTTATAATGATTCTATAAAAGATATTTTATTCTATAAGAATAAATCAAAATAAAAGCTCCTTTTAAAATACATCATTGTGGGTGGTGCCCGAAGGACACTGGCCAAATACACCCAGGCTACGGGTTCGAACCCAGCCCGGGCCAGCTAAACAACAATGACAACTGCAACAAAAAAATAGCCAGGCATTGTGTCGGGTGCCTAGAGTCCCAGCTACTCAGGAGGCTGAGGCAAGAGAATCACTTAAGCCCAAGAGTTTGAGGTTGCTGTGAGCTGTGATGCCACAGCACTCTTCTGAGGATGACAGCTTGAGACTCTGTCTCAAAAAAAAAAAAAATCATTGTTGCCAGGCACAGTGGCTCACACTTATAATCTCAGCACTTTGGAGGTTGAGGTGAGAGGATCACTTGAGACCAGGAATCTGAGACCAGCCTGGGCAACATAGCAAGACCCTGTCTGTACAAAATATTATTTGTTAAATTAGCTGGACGTGGTGGTGTGCACCTGTGGTCTCAGGTACCTAGGAGGCTGAGGCAGGAGGATCACTTGAGCCCAGGATTCTGAGGCTGCAGTTGGGTATAATCACACCACCACACTCCAGCCTGGGTATCACAGCAAGACCCTGTCTCCAATAAATAAATAAACAAACAAACAAACAAACATGATCATTATATCCCAGATTACAGGTAAGGGAATTGAGGTACTGAAAGGCTCAGTAACCAGTACAAATTGCGCGGCTGTATGAGCACAAGAAGTCAGGATTGGCAGGATTAAAACTCTTGGTGTCTAAATCCCTCGTCAGACCCTTAGCCACAAATTCAAAACACTGTGCTCTTTAATTTTCTGGAAAATTAAGAATTCATTGAGTCTGTCTAAAACTGCATTGAACTCTGCCTTCAGTTACGACTCTTTCTCTCCCTTGTATTCATTAAAAACAACTTCCATTCAAATGAAACAGAAAATGTTAAAAGCTTTTCTACTGTCAGGGTATTATAAAGGTAGGCAAGGTGAAAAGATCCCTTCAGCTGGTTGAATCTAAACAAACAAAAAAAATATTAAGAATTCAGCCTTGTTTTACTTTTTCCCCAGAAGATAGAGTCATAATTAAACTTTTCACCTTTCCAAATTACTAAGTCTGTATCCTGCACAGTGGGTGGTTTTCTTTCCAGACATTCTGACTCGGAACAATGTACAATGTAGAAAGCCAGAGTCCCTGGATGGAATTTATAGCTAAATTTAACCAGGCATATTTTAATAAGATTAGCATATCTTTGTCTTTCAACACTAAGTACCTTACAATTAACTGAATTTAGACAGCATATTGTTTCATCAGAAGTGAGATTTGAAGCCTTCATTTCCATATTTATTGATGTTGTGTGTGGCAGGAAGTCTGAGTAAAAATTCCTGTGTCTGCTCTTGAGAGATTTCAAGAATAAGAATTTGTTAACCTTTGCAGAAAGCTTCTGTAGTCACTAAAATCTCACCTCCTCCATGCCGACTTCTAAACAAAGTCACCGTGGCTTTTGCCAAGGTGGGCAAGAAGTGTCACCTAAGACTGTCTCCACGGTACGGTGACAGCTATTGCTTCTGGACAGCAAGGAGCTCAAAGGGCTTGAGTGAGAACACTACTTAGCAGCCACTGAGGCCAGTCCTTCTAAAAACATCTATGAGAGAACATTTTCAGAATCTGTCATCCTTGTTGCAATCAGGTGGCTGGAGGAATGCACTCAAAGGTCAACGAACCAACACATCTTGCTTTCGATAAATTCAAAATTAGCCAACAATCTTAAAAAGCATTTCCATGATGCAACCACAAGAACACGATTTTCAATAAGCTATTAAAATCAGTCACAAGGGACAGGGAAGATGGCCCTTTTTCATCTTCAATGTCTTCATCATGGAAAGCGTGTTTTAAAGAAGTCATCAGGCTCGGCGCCCATAGCGCAGTGGTTATGGAGCTGGCCACATGCACCAAGGCTGGCAGGTTCGAACCCAGCCTGGGCCTGCTAATCAACAGTGACAACTGCAACAACAACAAAAAAAAGCCAGGCGTGGTGGCAGGCACCTATAGTCCCAGCTACAGGGGAGGCTGAGGCAAGAGAATCACTTAAGCCCAAAAGTTTGAGGTTGCTGTGAGCTATGCCACCACAGCACTCTACTAAGGGTGACATAGTGACTCTCTGCCTCAAAACAATAAATAAGTAAAAATAAATAAAATAAATAAAGTTAAAGGTTCACAGATGCAGGCATTACCCACCAGGAACTACCTTGAAGGGAAGAAAATTAATTTGGCAAATTGCTCAGCTCCTCCCTAGAAGCTGTGAACACAGCAGTTGGTCACTGAAGGGCCAGTCTCTGTTTACTGAAGGTAATGAGCAGAAGATAAAGCTCTTCCAGGTATGGTGACCGTCTCTTCACGGGGCCACAACCTGGAAAGGGTGTATAGAAATCTCCCTCCGCCCTTCCCAAAGCTAATTAGCAGCAATGTGGCATGTAAATAAACCCAGGAGGAGGTAAATAGAAGTGAAGAGAATTAGAACTGCAGCTCATCACACTCAAACTGCTGTATGTCAATAATACAGTACGTGGGTCATTATGAAAGTTTTGAGATACACAAAAATCAAGACGCAGGTGAATCAGAAAGGATACTGTCTGCTGTGTTTCTTGGAAGTGAAATAAAAGACTATAACACAGTCTGTCTAAACCTTTCCTAGAGACCCACCTATGTAAGATAATGAAAAGAGCTCAGAGAAGAAAGTCAGAATCAGTATTTCCTACATGTATGAGTCTGTGCTCTTTTAAGATCAAAAATGGATCTACATATGAATTCATTGTCTACCAAAATCATTTGCTGAAAGAAAATTTGTAGCCTTTTAGAATAAATACCTCTCAATAACTAATAAGTAAGTCACTGTTGATTGAAACTTTTAGAGGTAGAGTTGACATAAAAATTAAATGATTCATTTATTTGGACTAAAAATGTGGCTACAGAATAATCTCATTCACTTTTAGGAAAACTGGGTGAAGTCGGAGCCAAGCATATATAGAAGTCTCACAACAACATCTAAATATTTGACAATACACGAATGTATTAGAAAGGAAGGTTTTATGGGTATAATAATATCTCTCTGACGTACGGGAAACACTTGGACAAATTCTGTCTTCTTGACTTGACTTGTCCAGAACGGTGTTTTGTCAGACCAAGTGCTTTGCTTTCAGCTCCTGCCAATAAGTAATAGGCATCTTATAATTAGTTTCTGAAATGCTTTAATAGTTTTCTGACTTTTAGCCAACCGTTTCATCTAGCGTACTGCCATGTCCATTAAATTTGAAGAAAAGTTTAAATGTTAATAACAAAATAGTTCACACCTGCATTGGTTGCAATATAGTTTCACCCAATTAGCACACCACGACTCACAAAGGACTCACACAATGCTCTTAAAAATATAATCCAAATAAGAACCTGCATACCCACACATTCCTGAATCAAGAAGATTTATGGACATCACTGCCATACTCACGTCCATATTTTATGAAGTCCTGTGGAGGGACTCAGAGAGATCCCCTAATTCAAAGGGGTGACCATAGGCAATTCCCACCATTGATTCTATGATGCCCGACCATCAAAACTAAGAGGGTAACATTTCCCCAGAGAGGAAAAGTCCCAGAAAATAAATAGTATAAAAGTCAAGTTCACATACCTGTTTAATCCTTGAAGAAAATTGCTCCTTCTTAGAGAGCTGGTGAATAATGGTACCCACGTGTGTGTATTTGTTCTATAATAAAACTCTACATATCCTGGTATGTGTGCACCATGGAATTCTATCCAGCCTTTAAAAAAGGTGGAGACTTTACATCTTTTGTATTAACCTGGATAGAACTGAAACACATTCTTCTTAGCAAAGTATATCAAGAATGGAAAAGTAAGTATCCAATGTACTCAACACTAATATGTAGCCAGTAGATGATCTAATGTACACTCACATAAGAGGAAAACTCAATTCAATTCAAGTTGAGGAGGAAGTTCAGAGGAGAATTGGTGTGCTCCCACCTAATGGGCACGATGCAAGGGTACATGGCCCCTCCTGAGTGTGGGACACAACTACCACAGGGCCTTTACCTAGCAAATGCAAACATTATAACCTAATTCTTCATGCCCTCACTCCTATTAATCTACACATATACACACATTAAAACAGAGTATGAGAGGAAAAGAGCAAAAATTTTTAAATTTTTAAAATCCTACAAGCTAACACTCTCATGGAAATCTGCGTGTTCATAAGCTCTGAAAGTTTTCACATAAAACTTTTATTTTGTTAAAAGCAGTTTTAAATTTTCTCTTCAGAATAACAAATCGATACTTTATATAACCATAGTATTCTGCACAAAAATATAAAGAATCATAAGGGACAATAATATCGCCCATAATTATTACTCATATTCAGTAGTTTAGGAAATCAATAGGTATAACTCTTATGAGTTTTCGTTCTTCATTTCTCTTTCTTCCTTTCAATTGGTCAATAAAATGAAGCATTTCTTGCCCTGCTTTCTGTAAATAACACGAAGTGCCAAAGAGATAACTTTGGTATTTTGTCTGGCATTGTTCCTTTCCCACAGAACCACAAAACACTGGTATAGACAGATAGATAATTAAATGGTCAGGCCGTCCCTGTAGACAAGGGACTAACTTTACATACTACAAGACAGAAACATCAGGAATTTGAAAAGATAAAGATTTTGACTGGAATGAATAGGATATGGCAAAATTCTAATCTGTATTTGCGTCAGCCTCAAAAATTATAATTCACTAGCTTCTGAATATTTCACAAAAGGGTAATTACCAACTACCTTCAGACTATGTTGAAATTGTTTAGGAAAAATGATACCGTAACATTTTGCATGGTATTTGCAGAAAGGACCCTGAAACTCCACCAATGGGAATTGCGCCAGTTGGCCCTGTGGGCACCATAATGACTAGGCTAACTGCTATATTTTGAAGAGGATGAATTCCAGAAGTTTACCCTTACTTGGATCTAGTTTACTGGCCTTGAAACACTCTGACCAAGCAGCACACATGACTGTGAGGAAGAAGCAAAGGAGAGAAAGTCTCCATGCACAGAGGAAAAGCAACATCCACAATTAACCAATGGTTAGACTAACAGCCTAATGCAGGAGAATGATGCCGATTCCGCCTTTGATTAAGTTTAAAATTATATTGTATTTACTTTTAAATAAGTAGTACGTAAATGCATGCATTTTTGTGAAAAATATAAATGACACCCAAAAAAGTTGGGACAAAATTTCCTGTTGGACATCATTCAATCTCACGCCTCTCCACAAAATATTGCCAACCTAGTTAGTGTTACGTCTGAGTATTTTATTATGCATATGTGTAAGTTAACTGTCCATATTTTGCAGAAAGCCGAGCTTTCATGGAACCAGAAGTTGAAAAAAAACCCTCCTATTTCACCTTTTAATATAGTCTTAACTATTTTAAATATTTAAAACATACTTTGCAAAAAGGACTAACGTAGTGTCCTCAGAGGGTCCATAGAACGGTAGACTGGGCTAATGCAAAACATTGCTTCCACAAAACACCTCAAAGGGCAAGATAAAAATGTAATGCAAACCTGAACTCAGAAGACAATAGCAAGCAAGAAATCCCCAACAGCAAGCAGGAAAGAGGCTTGGAAGCCAGTGGGGTAAATAAGGATGAAGGCGAGGAAGTGGGCCCATTACACAAGTCAAGCGAATCTGACACATGGAATTTAACCAGAGCTCTGAGAGGCTTCTGTCCCACTGAATGAAGAATGAGAAAATCCCTGCCTGCTAACCTGGACAGAGGACAAGGAAATAATAAGCTTATTTTTAAAACTGAGAGTATGGGCAGGTTTAGAACCCAATTTACACTGGAGGCAGAAACCACATAGCCTTCCCTCCTTTCTCCTCCCACAAAACTTGTACCTGCATTAAAGCTGTTTTTTAAGAGTAAGGGCTTCACAGAGACATTTTCAGGCTAAAAGGTGTATCTCAGGAAGAAGGAAATTGAACTCAGAAGAAAGCAGTGAGGTGTAAGAGGCAATGCTTAAGGAAGGGCCTTGTTAGAGGTGTGGGCAAATCTGAGCATTATCATTAAAAACAAATCAGATTGGCCTGGCATGGTGACTCATATCTGTAATCCTAGCACTCTGGGAGGCCAAGATGGGTGGATTCCCTGAGCTCAGGAATTCAAGACCAGCCTGAGCAAAGCAAGACCCCATCTCTACTAAAAATAGAAAAATTAGCCAAGCATTGTGGTGGGCACCTGTCGTCCCAGCTACTAGGAGGCTGAGACAAGAGGATCGGTTGAGTCCACGAATTTGAGGTTGCAGTGAGCTATGATGACACAGACTCTAGCCTGAGCAACAGAGTGAGACAATGTCTCAAGAAAATATCATAACAATGATAATAATGACAACTAACTTGGATGACTAAAAACAGTTTGAAACCATGATAAACAACAACATGTAAGGAGGGAGTAGAGTGAAAGTGATCGTTTTGGTGAATTATTAAAGAGGCACATAAAGATCCTGATTAGACTTTGTCAAGTCAAATGTGGATGTTAAAAAAAGTGATTAGAAAAGAATAACAATAAAACATGTAGTTTCCAGCCCAGTAAAAGAGACTAAAGGAAACCGATTCATCTAATAAAAGGCAAGAAAGGAGAAGGAAACGTTCCAGAAAAAAATAAATAAATAAAAGGGATGTCAAAGAAAAAGCAGATTAAAGTATTAAAATAACTTTTGTATTTGTACAGGTAAATAAAGTATACAAATATTCCATCTAGGGCAGCTCCTGTGGCTCAAAGGAGTAGGGCGCCGGTCCCATATGCCAGAGGTGGTGGGTTCAAACCCAGCCCTGGCCAAAAAAAAAAAATTCCATCTATTCTAAGGTGCACATGATTCCCATTTTAACATCTCTGAACTCAGAATGCATATCTCCATCGATGGTATATGAGAATCGCTGTGGGCCACGCAGTATTTGTGGTGTGGACGTCCAGGACAGCCCACACATGATCACCAAAAGTACCAGCATCAAAATCTACATTATGGATATTGAATCTCCAAAGAAAAGCCTGAAAACAATAGCGGAGCAGTATTTTAACTCTTAAGAAGCAAACAGTGGTGGGGAGAGAGTGAGGTGATGATGAACCAAACAGGTTTAGCAACATTCCCCAAGTTGGACTCAAAAAGAAGCCTGTTCCACATCATTTCAAAGCCAGTTTAAGACCCAATTCTAATGGCCTTTAGTTCTTTTGAGAAGTGCTCCATCACCAATGAATGCTCTTGATACAACAGAAAGTGACAGGGCTTGGAAAAGCACAAATATTGGTGACCCTGAGTCAAAAACTAATTCAGAAGAGTTAAACTCTCAATGTAATAGTTTTTAGAAATAAGTTTATTAATTTATTTCACTGATACACATTCATAAGATAACATAGCATTTTAAAAATATTTCTACTTGATTTTAAAAGATCTCTTTTAATAAGTTCAAAGTAAGCATTATATCACTATTTAATGGCAGATTTTTTTTTTCTTTCTTAGTGATACCTCAGATGATGTTTCATCTTGCAACCAATGGTATCTTAGATGTGGTGAAATATCCCATAAGGTAATCATAATAAACATAAAGAAACCAGACTTGCCAAATAAAATACAGAGACTTACAAGTTGTATTGTGAAAATCTAATTTCATGTTGTTAACAAGTGACTCATCATCTTAAACATAATGACACAGAAAAATTACAGGTAAAATAGGGTAGGGGGAAATATCTGAAAAATACTAACTACTAAACACATAATCATCAACAAAATTAATTTTAAGTGGTCAGGGAAAGTAATTATTAAGGGTTATGGCCTAATAATAAAAGAAATGATACACCAGGAAGATATGACAATTTTGAACCTTTATGCATCCAGCAATATATTTTCAAAACAAAACAAAACAAAAAAGTAGATTTATCAAAAAGAAAACCAGAAATCTGCAAATCTACTATGGAATAGAATTATAACTTACATTTCTCAGTAATTGACTCAATGGTCATATACAGAACAGGCACAATAGTTAGACAAGTCCTGGCCTTGTCAACCACCATGTAGAACATTTACAAAAACTGACCACGAACTAAGCCACCTAACAAGGCTGCAACATATGGAACATGTTCACTGATGAAAATATAATAAAACTGTAGTTTCCAGCCCAGCAAAAGAGACTACAGAAAACTGATTCATCTAATAAAAGGCAGGAAAGGAGGAGGAAATCCTCCAGGGGAAAGAAAGAATATGTCAAAGAGAAAGTAGAGGAAAGCATTAAAATGACTTTTATGGTTTTACATATAAACAAAGTGTAAAAAATTCATCAATTCTAAGGTGCACATTTATTCACATTTTAACATCTCTGAAATCAGCGTACATATTTCCATTGATGGTATATCGAGATTGCTGTCAGCCATGCAGTATTTGTGGCCATAAAAGTTACAATTTAAATAATTCATAATTCAGAAAAGAAATGACAATAAAAATTAGAAAGATTCAAAGAAACCAAAAACATATTCCTTGAAAAGACCAACAAAATAAACAAACTTCTGGCAAGATAATTCAAGGAAAATAATTAGGAATAATGAGTAAATAAAACCATAAATACAACAGACTTTTCACAAATCTTATGACAAAGTGGTCCTGAGGTTCTTGGAGAGGAAATGGGTAAGAATAACAAATAAAATTTTGAAGAGGAAGAGCAAGGTGTCCCCACCTATCAGAAACTAGGACATGTAAAAAAAAACCAGCCTTGGTAATTAAACTATGTGTTACTGATGCAGAAATAGTAGATAGATCAATGAAACCGAAAAGAACCTAGAAACAAACATAATTAGTTACATGTAAAATCTGGGTAACGATCAATCAGTGGTGAAGAAAAAGAATGAACTATTCAAGAACTGTGCTGGTCTCTTAAGTAGCAATACATTTGGGAAGAAATAAATCGGATACCTACTTCACAAAAAACACAAAAATAAATTCCATGTGGTTTAAAATGTAACTATGACAAAAAGGCTTTTCTAAATCCAAAAAAAATTTTTTTTCAGTTTCACAATTTATTTAAAAACTTAAAAAGGAAAATACCCACATTACAGACAAGTTTATATAATGTACACATTTTCTGGAATGGGAGGAAATAACTTATATTTTGTAAAATTTTTAATCCAAATGGTGATTACGTCGAAATCTGCATCATTTATTTTGATGAGAGTTCAGAAATGAGCTAAAGAATTGATACGGGTTCCACTTCAACCCTGTTAGACATTCTGGATTCTTCTTCTGTTTTATCACCTTGTTGATTTTCCTAGCAGGTAAAGCCCTTTGGCCCTATCTAGTATGGCCTAGGTCAAGAACAAAGCATAGGGCACGGTGGCCCATCCGTCATCCTAGCACTCTGGGAGGCCCAGGCGGTGGATCACTTGAGCTCAGGAGTTTGAGATCAGCCTGAGCAAGAGTGAGACCGCCCGTCTCCCTCACCTTCTCAAGTGAAGATGAGAAAAAAAAAAAAAAAAACAGAGGCAAGAGGATGGCTTGAGCCCAAGAGTTTGAGGTTGCTGTGAGCTTTAATGCTACAGCACTCTACCAAAGGTAGAAAAGTGAGGATCTCAAAAAAAAGGAGAAAGAGAAAAGCTGAATAGTAAAAACAGTAGACAAGGTGTTGCTGCTTAGTTATAGGCAGTTTTATATAGTGATTGTGGACTCTGGAATCAAACTTTCCTGATTCAAAGTCTACTTGGTTTTTGTTTGTTTGTTTGTTTTTGAGACAGATCCTCAAGCTGTCACCCTGGATAGAGTGCTGTGGCATCACAGCTCACAGCAACCTCCAATTCCTGGGCTCAAGTGAGTCTCTTGCCTCTGCTTCCCAAGTAGCTGGGACGACAGGCGCAGCCACAACGCCCAGCCAGTTTTTGGTTGCAGCCATCATTGTTGTTTGGTGGGCCCAGGCTGGATTCTAACCCGCCAGCTCAGGTGTACGTGGCTGGTGCCTTAGCCCATTGAGCCACAGGTGCTGAGCCTAGATAGAGCTTTTAATAGAATGAGAGAGTCTAAGAGGGCACCTTGTTTAGTGTGACTACAGAGTAGAACATCATGAATGTACTGAACCAGAGTGGACCCAAAGGTAAAGAAAAAAGAGTCTAAATCAGCCTTGAGAATTTGAGACAATATTGAAGGAGTGTCAGAGTATACTTGCAGTGTTCAGGTCTTTATTAATTGTCTCATTCTGAAGGTAAGTGCAAAGAGAAAGTGTGAGTCAGGATGCAAGAGAATTGAAAAGAAAGCTGAGCAGAGATGAGTCATTGTAAACCAGGCTGCATTAGCAGGAATCAAGATTAAGGATTATAGCTGAATTCGGTACAGCAGAGTGTACAGAGATTACAAAGGAGTTTATGGCTCTCAGATCCTGTACAAATCGGTAGATTTGATTCCCATCTGAATCAATTTTTCCTTCCTTTTTTACTGGTAGAATTGGGATGTTACAGGGTAAGGGATGTTACATGAGTCCTCTCTGCTGTAAAAGGGAGTCTATTATAGGTTTAATTCCCTATTCTGCATCTTGTGAGAGGGTGTATTCAGCTACAGAGGGAAAAGTTTTGTTGTTGTTGTTTCAGGAGATGCTTAAAGGCTCTGAACATAGGAGTGTTCAGATTTCATTTACATGTTTTGCCCAAAGGCTATGTGGGATATCCTTTGGGATAGTCTCATTAAAGGAATTAAATCAGAATGGGTTCCATTAAAGACAGTAAAAATTTGGGGTTTCATCTGAGGGCAGAGACATAAAAATACTATTTTCATTACATAATAGGTAGCATTCAATTTACATAACAGGTCTCTCTCAAAAATGTTTGCTGCTGAGAATCAGATATTAGAAAGGCATGGTGAGTGTTAAGAGGGCCTAGAGATATAGGAGAAGCCTGAGAGATAGATAATGAAATAGGTTGTCGAGAGACTCCATTAGCTTGAATAGAATCAGAGGTGAGAGGTAGAGATAATTCTTCTGATCAAATAATAGAAAATGTCGCACCAGTGTCAATTGAATATTCCAGTTCCTGATCCTCTACTTTAAGTTTAATGGTGGGGTCTGGAGTGGGACTGAGGATTGG
>CAUYON010061318.1:0-53430 GCA_963573935.1 Arctocebus calabarensis
AGTCCCAGCTACTTGGGAGGCAGAGGCAGGAGACTCGCTTGAGCCCAGGAATTGGAGGTTGCTGTGAGCTGTGATGCCACAGCACTCTATCCAGGGTGACAGCTTGAGGCTCTGTCTCAAAAAAAAAAAAAAAAAAAGAAATCTGAATAGGATCCTGGATTTTAGCCTAGGAAAAGCTGAAAACAATAGTTTTAAATTTTAAGGTAAAAGCACAGTTTACATCAGTACCTTTGTTTTTTTTAACATTCGAGCAATGGATACTTTGTATGAAACATAGTCCCTATATTTGTATATAGTTAAAGCATGCTATTTTAGATACTAAAATGTTTGGATTTTGTTGTAGAAGTTCATAGGATGGTTTTTCACATAGAGAGGGAAGAGGGCCATCAAGGCATCGACCTCAGCTTCGAGGAATAAAGTGAAGGGATGGTACTTTTAGAAGGAGCCTCCGTAAGTCATGTAGATGGTATACCTTTGTCTTTGACCTGTTCAGTACAAACCTCAGTTTCTTCAGCTATAAATTTATGACAATTAGACCAGCATACATTTTGCTTTTCTTCAGGTTTTCTCTGTCAGTAATAAGACAGTAGCAATACTGTAGGAATATTACTGTGTGTATACTCTTGTGCATTTGTCCATGTTTTTGTAAAAGGGACATTATCTATGTAAAAAGTGTATATATACACTTTAAATTTTTTTTATGAATAATGCCAAAGTATAGAGAAGGTTATCACAGTCTGCAACTCCTAGTAATGGTGAGCTAGTTAAATCTTTTTTTTTTGGTAGAGACAGAGTCTCACTTTATCACCCTCAGTAGAGTGCTGTGCCATCACAGCTCACAACAACCTCCAACTCCTGGGCTTAGGTGATTCCCTTGCCTCAGCCTCCCAAGTAGCTAGGATTATAGGCGCCCGCCGCAACGTCTGGCCATTTTTTGGTTGCAGCCGTCATTGTTGTTTGGCGGCCCGGGCTGGATTTGAACCCGCCAGCTCAGGTGTATGTGGCTGGCGCCGTAGCCCATTGAGCCACAGGTGCCAAGCCAACTTTCCAAATTTTCAAAAGTAATCGCAAGTTAGGATACACAGCAATCATGTACCATACCCACCAGCTGCAGGAAGAAAAGACTTCCTGATTTCTCTGACTCTTCTCCCTCTCCTTCTTTTGAAATATGATTGGAGATGTGGGTTGGAAGGAAAATATTCTTAAAGTTACTTGGGCACTTTCTAATTTTCTGAGAAAAAGGCTGGGAAACTCTTTATTAGAGTTTATTACCTCTACTTCTAGCAGCTACTTATCAGGTCTGTGAAAATAGCTGAACCACAAATTAATCTGTGTGTAAAACCAGAACATTTATGTTACTCTCTCTTTTTTTTTCGTTTCTCTTTTATGTGCTATTGAAGTTACTGTGTTTACATACGTACTTTCAGTAATCAGAAGTTTTGTTTCTGTCTAGTTAAAAGTAGCCTATGATTCTTACATATATGTTGTTCTGTATTTTAGTATATCTATTTAAAATTTTCTGCTGTAAATATATTATTTCAGCAAGTCTTTGTACTCAGATTTTGCTTGAATTATGAATGATGTTGAACTCATGCACTGCTGGTGGGACTGCAAACTAGTACAACCTTTATGGAAAGAAGTATGGAGACTCCTCAAAGAACTAAAAGTAGACTTTCCATTTGATTCTGCAATTCCATTACTCAGGTATCTACCCAAAAGGAAAAAAGCTGTTTTACCATAAGGACATTTGCATGCAGTAGTAGCAAATTCACAGTTACAAAGATGGGGAAACAACTCAAGTGCCCATCAACTCATGAATGCATTAAAAAACTGTGGCATGGCCTGGTGAGGTGGCTCATACCTATAATCCTAGCACTGTGGGAGGCCGAGGCAGGTGGATCGCTTGAGCTCTTGAGTTCGAGACCAACCTCTACTAAAAATAGAACAACTGAGGCAAGAGGATTGCTTGAGTCCAAGAGTTGGAGGTTGCTGTGAACTATGATGCCACGGAACTCTACCCAGGGTGACAACTTGAGACTCGGTCTCAAAAAAAAAAAGACAAAAAGACTGTGGCATATGTATAACATGGAATACTTTTCAGCCATAAAAAAAGATGGACTTTGTATCTTTCATATTTACTTGTAAGGATTTGGAGAACATTCTCCTAATTAAAGTATCACATGACTGGAAAATCAAGCATCCTATGTACTCAATATTAAATTGAAACTAGTATATTAACAGCTACAGGTCCACATGAAGGAAAAACTCAATTAAATTCAAGAAGGGGGTGAGGAAGGTGTTTAGTAAGTTCCTACCTAACAGGTACTGTTTAATGGTATATGGCCACTTCCTGGGTGAAGGACTCAACTACAATTGGGACTTTACGTTACCAATGCAAACAATGTAACCGAATCATATTCTCTCATATTAATAATATTAATATGAAATTTTAAAAAATGAATGGTGTTGAAAAAAGATAAGATAAATTGAAAGAAAGAAACCCAGACAATTTAAAATCATCTTTCATTTTACCCACTTACATAGAAAGCTAAACACTTTTATCTGATCTTTCCTTTCCTTTGTTATCTAGGCCCATGTTTTAATCAGTCCCTCATACTTAAAACAGAATGAAGACGTTAAGTTAATATTGGAGTCATTCAGGAAAAATGTGGTGGGTCATTTTTCTGAATTATTTTCAATTGCTTTGGTCCTATCACCCTCTACTTTGAATTTGACACTTTGGACTTGACATATAATATAAAAGTGTTTTTTTTTTTTTTTTGGCTGGGATTGGGTTTGAACCCACTACCTCCGGTATATGGAGCCAATGCCCTATTCCTTGAGCCACAGGCACCGCCTATAAAAGTGTTTGTCATTTGTTTTCTTATTTCCTTTTTCTTATATTTTTAGTGACTGTTTTTATTTATTAATTTTTTTTTTTTTTTTTTGAGACAGAGCCTCAAGTTGTTGCCCTAGGTAGAATGCTGTGCCACAGCAACCTCAAACTCTTGGGGTTAAGCAATTCTCCTGCCTCAGCCTCCCAACAGGTGCCTGCCATAATGTCCGGCTGTTTTTTTTATTGCAGTTGTCATTGTTGTTTAGCTGGCCTGGGCCAGGTTCGAACCTGCCAGCCTTGGTGTATGTGGCTGGTGCTGTAACCACTATGCTACGGATGCCAGAACCTTCTTTATGATTTTTAAAATTTTTATTATAGGGTGGGACCTGTGCCTCAAGGAGTAGAGCGCCGGCCCCATATACCTGGGGGGTTGTGGGTTCAAGCTCGGCCCTGGCCAAAACTGCAAAAAAAAAAATAAAAGAAAAAAAAATTTTATAGATTAAAATCTCTCTTCTCAACATAAATTTTATCATACTTCGTTTATATCAGAAGGAACCTTTTTAAGTTGGAGTCTCAGCTTGCCTTTGAAAGAAAAAGTGATAACTTTATAGGTTGTTTAAAAGATAAGTTCTTTGGTCGGGTGCAGTGGCTTATGCCTATAATCCTAGCTCTCTGGGATGCTGAGGCGGGTGGATTGCCTGAGCTCATAGGTTCGAGACCAGCCTGAGCAAAAGCGAGACCCTGTCTCTAAAAATATCCAGGTGTTGTAGTGGGCGCCTGTAGTCCTAGCCACTTGGGAGGCTGAGGCATAAGAGTCACTTAAGCCCAAGAGTTTGAGGTTGCTGTGAGCTATGATGACATGACACTCTACTGAAGGCGACAAAGTGAGACTGTCTCAAAAAAAAAGAAAAAAAGCTCTCTATAAGGGTAAGGAATTTCTGCTACGTTGAATTTTTTTTTTTTTTTTTTTTTAGTTTAGAATGCATTCTTTTTTGTGCTGACAAATAGCTGTTTCTGAGTTTGGCAAGGAAAATTTGGCAGAGTCCCTCTTGGGACTCTGATAGAAATGTTGTGGCAGGTATCTGATTAGAGAACTCTCTGAAAGTTACTTATTTGTCTGGAAAGAGCCAGAGGCCCCCAACCTGCTTTTTCCCCTGAGGACTATAGCTATATACTTTTACGGGAACAACTATGAAAGATTCTGTCATGACAGTGTGAAATAGAACAATACTAAGGCATGCATTTAAATTTGGTACTCCAAAGCAAAATTTTCGACATAGTAAAGAAGGGGTTCTTTATGGTAAAGATAGGCTTCAGCAATGCTTATATCCAATTCTTGGGAGAGACAGAGAGAGATGGGAAAGAAAAGGGAGCTTTTCCTTTTCTTCTTCTTTTCTATTTATTCTAAACAGTCCACAACTAAACTTGACTGTTTTATGAGAGTCTCTATGCAAGAAAAGGAAGGAGGATCAAGAGTTGTACATATTCCCTCTTATTATTAAAAAAAAAAAGGTAAGGTTTTGTATATTATCTTAATGAATACATATTACTTTAAAGTATTACATATATAGATTAAAGTATTTACACTGTAATTATTTTGAATCAGATTAAATGAAGAACGGAAAAGAGGCAGTAGCTAAAAATAATTGTGAGGAGGATAAAGAAAAAGTGGTAATGAAAAAGAAAAGCTGTAATAGTAAAACAAGATAAGAGAGGTAAGAGAAAAGATGGAAGCAGAGAAGTTGAGGAAAAGTACTATTGCTATTTTCTCCATTTCTGCCAGCACCATTTGTTTCTGTCAACTTTGGGACCACCTCAAAGGCCTACACATTAAGTTGTGTGACTGCCGAGCAAGGTAATTAACAACTCAGTATCTCAGTTTCTTATTTCTATAGTTAGTAAACTAGTAGTTACCTCAGAGGGTTATTGTGTACATTAAATAAGCTTATATATAGATTGCTCAATAGAGTTCCTGGTGCATGGTTAAGTGCTCTGTAAATGTTATCTATTATTTTTATCCTCACCACTGTCGTCATTAATGCCATCTTTATTCATGCATTCAGCAAAAGTTTATTGAATACGTGTATTAGAACCTGTTGATTAAATAAGACAAAGTCTTCGTCCTCAAGAAGCTTTAATTCTTGTGAACTAGGCAAGTTAATAAGTAAAACAGGAAATAGAGATTGTGTTAAGTGCTACAATGCTACCACACCCAGCTATTTTTGTTGTTATTGTTGTCGTCGTTGTACTTGTTGTTTAGCAGGCCCGGCGTATGTGGCTGGTTCAAACTCACCAGCCCTGGCGTATGTGGCTGGTGTCCTAACCACTGACCTACGGGCCCTGAGCCTTTTTTTTGAGACAGTGTCTCACTTTGTCACCTTCAGTAGAGTGCTGTGGCATCAGGTGCCTGCCACAATGCCTGACTGTTTTTTAGAGATGGAGAGTACACTCTTTCTCAGGTTGGTCTTGAACTCCTGAGCTCAAGCAATCCATCCGCCTCAGCCTCCCAGAGTGCTAGGATTACAGGTGTAAGCTACTGTGCCTGGCTCATTTGTAAACTTTCTTAAATTCAATCAGTTATTATTGGTTTATCCTAGAGTACTAAGATGACAGGTGTGAGCTATGGTGCCCAGCCTGATCAGTGACTTTCAACCCTCTGGTCTCCTTGTCTTTCCTTTTGATATATCTAGAATATCTTCAATCCAGGATCAATCTTATGTCGAGTTTTTTCTCAACCTCAGCACCATTGACATTTTGGACCAGGTAATTGCTTGCTGTGAGGTGCTGTCATTGGCAGTGTAGGCTGTTTAGCAACATCTTGACCTCTATCCATTAGATGCCAGTAGCAACCCCCTTCCTGCAGGTTATGACAACGAAAATTATCTCTAGACATTGCCAAATATCCCAAGAAGACAGTATTACCCACCATGACTCTCCTGTATTGAGAACCATTAGATTAACTTTATGCTTTATTTTCCCTTTTATCCATGTTCCTGATGAAAAATCATACATGTAGTTCATTGTCATCATAAAGGCCTATTTCCTGACTTCAACTAGGTCCTTAATTTTGCCTGGCAGTCCTTTAATGTTTTCCTAGTCAACTTTCTCTTCCATATTTCCCCAGGGCGCTTTCAGATCTCCTTCATTCTCCACAAATTTCCCATCTCATTACCTTCTTCTCAGGAGATGACCTTGTCTTCCTTCTCTTTAAAGAGAAAATAAAATAAAAGCAGATTATATAAAAGCTATCATATTTTTTCTTTATCAACTTTGTGATATCAACCATGAACTTACCTGAATTTGAATTCTGGCTCCAGCATGTAACAAATTTTGTGACCTTTCTTAAGTTAGCCTTTAAGTCTCACTTTCTTCATCTATATCATGGCCATCATAATAGAAATCATCATGTAACTTACTCAGCACAGAGTCTTGCCCATAGATTTAGATGGTAATGGGGAATAGGGAGTGCCACAGCTGGGTAAGAGGGTCCATTTTATGTAAAGTTCTGAGAGATCCTCACTTCAGGGTAATATTTTAGTAGGTACCTGAAGAAAGTTGAGCAGTAAGCCTTGCAGAATTATTTGGAGAAAAGGCTTTTAAGAAATGTGACTATAGGCTCGGCGCCTGTGGCTCAACGGGCTAAGGCGCCAGCCACATACACCTGAGCTCAGGGGTTCAAATCCAGCCCGGACCCGCCAAACAACAATGATGGCTGCAAAAAAAAAAAAAAAATGGCCAGGCATTGTGGCGGGTGCCTGTAGTCCCAGGTACTTGGGAGGCGGAGGCAGGAGACTCGCTTGAGCCCAGGAATTGGAGGTTGCTGTGAGCTGTGATGCCACAGCACTCTATCCAGGGTGACAGCTTGAGGCTCTATCTCAAAAAAAAAAAAAATGTGACTGTAAATTAAGAGATAGCAGGGTGGCTAACTACAGGTGCTGTGCAGTTAAGGGACTGGGTAGGGCTTATTGTTGTTTTTTTAATGGGAGAGACATGACCTTTTTAAAATGCTCGTAGTGGGCAGGCACAGTGGCTCAGGCCTGTAATCCAGAACTTGGGGAGTCTGAGGCGGGAGGATTGTTTGAGCCCAGGAGTTTAAGACCAGCCTGAGCAAAGTGAGACCCTGTCTCTACTAAAAAAAGTAAAAGTACCTGGGTGTGGTAGTGGGCACTTATAATCCCAGCTGCTCAGGAGGCGGAGGCAGGAGGATTGCTTAAGCCTAGGAGTTTGGGGTTGCTTTGAGCTAGGCTGAGGCAATGGCACTCTAGCCTAAGCAACAGGGTAAGCCTCTGTATTAAAATCAAACAAACAAATAAAATTCAAACTTAATAAGTACCAGGTCTTGGTCACTTGGTCCCTGCTAACAGGTATACCTTAGCTCTCACCACTTTATCTATACTTCTCTGTCCCCCAGCGTCCCTCAACTGTATTGTTTCAGCAAATTGTTTAAGCTTCAGTCATACCATACTGAAGTTTTTGTACTTCTTCACGTATGACATGTTCTCATAAGCTTTCTGTTTTTTACATTTACCTGAAACCGTTTACAAACTTTTTCTTACTCCCTTCTTTGGCTGACTTTCATTTGGTCTTCAGACTTTGGATTAGTTGCTCCTTCTCTGTGCTCTCTTCCATTGATTTAGTATCTTCTTGGATTTCACCCTTTCTAACACTAAATTGTAAAGATCTTCTTACTTGTCTTTGTCCCTACTACATAGTAAATTTTATGGGAACAAAGGCTACATAGTTCCTGTTCACTTTGACCCCTTTACAAGGCAGCAGTACCTGGTATATAGTAGGTCCTTGGCAAATGTTTGTTGAATAACTTGATAGATTTGATTGCTGATTAGATAGAGAAAAATATTAATTCATGCATACAGTGCACTATAGCAATATTACTTAACAGTTACTTTGTGCTAGGCCTGTGTGAAGTGAAAGGTCCCTACTGGTTTCAAAGTACTTCTGGTTTAGTTCTAGAAATAGAAAAGTTCCACTTGTGATGCTTTTCCAAATATGAGTTCCCTTAACTCAGAGTCAGGGCAAGGCCTGCATGGTGGCCGACATCTGTAGTCCCAGATTTTGTGAGGCCAAGGCAGGATGATGACTTGAGCCCAGGAGATTTAGGTTGCACTGAGCTTTGATGATGCCACTGCACTCTAGCCTGGATGATAGAGCAAGACTTTATTTCCAAAGCAAAAATATTTGAGTAAATTTGTATATATGTTTAATACCTTTTTGTCAATTGTGAGAATTTTATTTCCAGGATAAAATTTTTTACATTGAACTGGAAAGAGCTTAGAAAAAGAAACAGGGCATTGAGGGGAGAGGGGAAGATCTTTTTCTCTGATTTTTCTTTTTCTTTTCTTCCCTTTTTCCGTTTTATTTGAATAGACTTGTGTAGTAGAAATGGAGATTGTAAAAAGGGCTTGCATTCCCTGAGGACAACTCGGTAGCAAGAGGATTTTTAAAGAACAGGTGTAGAAAGAGGAGAGTACAGGAAGTATTTCAAGAAGAACCATAGATATTTTCTTCCATGTTTTAAAAGTTTTTATACAAGAATATCCTTTCAAAAATAAAAACAGGTGGGCTATTGGCTAGGGCGCCAGCCACATAACCTGAGGCTGGCAGTTTCAAGCCTGGCCCAGGCCAGCTAAAGCAACAATGACAGCTGCAATAAAAAAAATAATAGGGAGTTGTGGCAAGTGCCTGTAGTCCCAGGTCCCAGCTACGTGGGAGGCTGAGGCAAGAGAATCGCTTAAGCCCAGGAGTTGGAGGTTGCTGTGGGCTGTGATGCCATGATACTGTAGCAAGGGTGACATAGTGAGACTCTGTCTCAAAAAAACAAAAAAACAGTAAACAACTAGCATTTACTAAGTACTTACTGTGTGACTGGCATGAGAAAGGTGTGGCTCTTGCATCACAACAATGCACCAGCTCACATGGCATTTTCTGTAAAGGGGTTTTTAGCCAGTAAACAAGTAACTGTATTGGAACACCCTCCCTACTCTACTGATCTGGCTCCAATAACTTTTCTTCTTTGCCCCAAAGATAAAGGAAACATTGAAAGGGAGACATTTTGATGGCATTCAGGACATCAAGGGCAATATGAGGACAGTTCTGATGACTATTCCAGAAAGAAGGTTTCAAACTTGCTTTCAAGGGTGGACTAGGCACTGGTGTCAGTGCATAGCTTCCCAAGGAGAGAACTGTGAAGGTGACCGTAGTGATACTCAGCAATGAGATATGTAGTACTTTTTCTAGGATGAGTTCACAAACATAATTATAAGACCTTGTAAATTGGCATGGATACTCTTTTTATTTATTCTTGCCTTTTTTTGAATTTAAGAGAATGTAAAAATAAATTCATTATTGCTTTCATTGGTTTGATCAAGATTTTATGTTTTCAACCCTATTTCTCCACAAAATCTCAAGTTCAACTGTAAATTCTCTTATCACAAAGGCCACTATTGAAGTTCAAGTAAGTAGTATGCTTGTTCTCAGAAAGGAGGGAATAAATAACAAGGAAAAAGGAGTATTATTCACTTGGAAAATTTATATCACTAAAAGTTACATATTCAAAAATTATTATTATTATTATTATTTTTTTTTGAGACAGAGCCTCAAGCTGTCATCCTGGTTAGAGTGCCGTAGCATCACAGCTCATAGCAACCTCCAATTCCTGGGCTCAAGCGAGTCTCTTGCCTCTGCCTCCCAAGTAGCTGGGACTACAGATGCCTGCTACAGTGCCCGGCCATTTTTGGGTTGTAGCCGTCATTTTTGTTTGGCGGGCCAGGGCTGGATTCCAGCCCGCCGGCTCAGGTGTACATGGCTGGCGCCTTAGCTGCTTGAGCCACAGGCACTGAGCCAAAAATTATTAAATGAAGAAAGCATTATCTCAAAAGATAAGAGGTCTGTAGATTCATTTTTGGGATCATACTTGGGATCATTCATGGCAAATGAAATCTGATGTCATAGTATGAATATTGGCATTAAAGGCTGGCAGTCCAATCTTGGCTTTTTTTCGCCTTACTCCTATGGAGTCATGTTCATAATTTAGGCATTCTGTTTCTTTTCAGCTTTGGTTTTCATACCTGAAAAAGTGGAGATAATATCTCTTAAGATTATTGCTAGGACTAAATGAGATAATTCATGTTAAATGCTTATCACAGGCTTAATATTTTGTGCTGATAAGTATTTGCAGTTAATTTGCTAAAGTACTGTGTTAGTGATTAGCAACCTAATGTGTCTGGTTTAGAAGGAAAATATAATTAAAACTTCCAATCCTAATAGAGAAGGGAAAAATTTTAAATGAGTCATAGTTAAAAATATGTATTAATATTATATATTATTGAGGAATTATATCCTTTTACATCTAATTCTGCAGAGAATTAGATTAAGTGTAAAATAGATACCAGCTGCAGTCTTATTTGCAAGTATAATCAAGATAATAAAATGCATTGTGGGAAGATAATCCATCTTTTTTGTGAAGTTTTCAAAGAAATGGCACAACAGGGGTGGGGAGGGAGAGGGGGTGCAAGAAACCTGGTTGTTATTATTAACCCCTCCTCCCACTTAGAAACAAAAAGATTTTTTTCCTAGTCTGTAGCAGTTGACTTTTGGCAATGTCTAGAGACGCATTTGGTTGTCATGTGTGGGTGAGTTGGGCGAGGTGGTACTGCTGGAATCTAGTGGGTAGACAGGAATATTGCTCAGCTTCCTCAAATGCAAAGAAAACAGGCTCCTCCTTCACTGAACAAACCATTATCTATCCTGAAGTGTAGTAGTGCCATGGTTGATACCCCCTAATCTGGACTTACACAATCCTTTTACCTGGGAGCTAACATTATGGTGGTATGTTTTGTGGTTTGGTACTTTGTGGGAATGATTGAATTCTTTTAATCTTTCATACTTTCTTTCTAACTGAAAATAGTCCTTTTTGCTTTTCAAATTGTGTTACTTTTCATGAGAATGTAAACTAGTAAATTTGTTAGGTAATTACTTCATTTTCTTTTTTTGAGACAGAGCCTCAAGCTGTCACCCTGGGTAGAGAGCTGTGGCATCACAGCTCACAGCAACCTCCAACTCCTGGGCTCAAGCGAGTCTCCCATCTCCGCCTCCCAAGTAGCTGGGACCATAGGCGCCCGCCACAACACCCGGCCATTTTTTGGTTGCAGCCATCATTGTTGTTTGGCAGGCCCGGGCTTCGAACCCACCAGCTCAGGTGTACGTGGCTGGCGCTCTAGCCTGTTGAGCCACAGGCACCGAGCCACTTCATTTTCTTAATGATGAATAAAAAGCAATCCAGCAGAGCCATTTTAAAGACTATTTTGGCTGACATATAGTTCTTTACATTAGATTTTATAGTTATGGTTTGGGATGAGTTCTTTTATGAGGGTAGTTATTTAACTAGAGGTGTTGAGATTTTTTGGGGGGGGTTATTAATTCATAGCTGTGTACATTAGTGCAATCAAGGGGTAAGGTGTTGAGATTTTACAAAATAATTATACTTGATTAGGTCAACCATATATGTTAAATTAGGAATTAAATTTTGTTTTTTGAGACAGAGTCTTAGTCTGCTTCCCTCAGTAGAGTGTTATGGAGTCATAGCTCACAGTAACCTGAAACTCCTGGGCTCAAGTGATTCTCTTGCCTCAGCCTCCCAAATAGTTGGGATGCCCAGCTAATTTTTCTTCTTTTTTTTTTTTATTATTAAATCATAGCTGTGTACATTAAAGCAATCGTGGGGTACAATGTACTGATTTTATATACAATTTGAAATATTTTCATCTACCTGGTTAACATAGCCCTCATAGTATTTTCTTAGTTATTGTGCTAAGACATTTATATTCTACATTTAGTAAAAAATCCTTTCATCATGAGGACAATTGCACTAGACTGTTCATTGCAGCTCAATTTACAATCACCAAAATGTGGAAATGCCCACCAACCCAGGAATGGATTAACAAGATGTGGTAGATGTACACTATGGAATACTATTCAGCCATTAAAAAAAATGAGCCTTTATATTAACCAGGAAGGAAGTGAAACACATTATTCTTAGTAAAGCATCACAAGAATGGAGAAGGAAGAATCCTATGTACTCAATTTTGATATAAGGACGATTAATGACACGGTATGGGTAGGGGAAGGGGAGAGCAGAGAGAAAGAATGAGGGAGGGGTGGGGAAAGGAAGAGCAGAGAGAGAGAGAGAGAGAGAGAAGGAGCGCGGGGGTGGGGTCTTGGTGTGTGCCACACCTTTTGGGGACAAGACACGATTGTAAGAAGGTCTTTACCTAACAAATGCAATCGGTGTAACCTGGAATGAATCCCCAACAATAAATTAAAAAAAAAAAAAAAAAAAAAGCAAACAAGAAATATGTCTGAAAAAAGAAAGGATTAGGTATTATGCCTTTGGAAGTTGCTAGATGACTGGTTCATTATTCTGAGAATTTATAAAGGAAAAGAAACACCCTGTTTTTACTGTTTAAACTCTGTTTCAGGTTAACTAAATAATTTAATTAGGGAAAGCCTTTTAAGGTGAATTTCAGTTAACCAATACAGATAGCCTTAGCACAGTGCTTCTCAACCGTCCTAATGCTGCAGCCCTTTAATACAGTTCCTGTGAGTTCCCACCCACAGGTTGAGAACTGCCACCTTAGCAGATCACCTGTGGTCAACCCCTAAGGAAATAATAGAAAATAGTCATTAGGTAAATTAAGCTGATTATACTTAAAATAGTCAAACTGAACATCACTGTAAGTGGGACGACCAGACCTTATGTGTGTCCTAATGTAATGGATTAGGAAAGTATATGTATTACCTATGAACTATTCATGCCAAAAAATTAAAACTGAATTATGTGTCTAGATCTTACTACTGGTTTATAGGAAAGGTAAGGAATAGATGAATAAGTTCACAACATGAGGAAACAGTCAAATAAATTTAGTATTTGAAAAATTCTATAGGACAAATGACTTTATAGCTTAAACAAGATGTACAGAGATGTATTAGCCACATACCATGTTTGGTTCTTATTTTGTTCTTGGTTTAGATAAACTAATGGTAAAAATTTCATTTTGGGGTAATTAAAAAAATTAGAACGGGCTAAGGCGCCAGCCACGTACACCTGAGCGGGCAGGTTCGAATCCAGCCTGGGCCCGCCAAACAACAATGACGGCTGCAACCAAAAAATGGCCGGGCATTGTGATGAGCGCCTCTAGTCCCAGCTACTTGGGAGGCAGAGGCAAGAGATTCTCTTGAGCCCAGGAACTGGAGGTTGCTGTGAGCTGTGATGCCACGAAACTCCATCCAGGGTGACAGCTTGAGGCTCTGTCTCAAAAAAAAAAAAAAGAAAATTAGAACATGGACTACATCTTAGATGATACTGAGGAATTTTTGCTAATTTAAATTTTTTTTTTTTTTGAGACAGAGTCTCATTATGTTGCCCTCGGTAGAGTGCCGTAGTGTCAGCTCACAGCAACCTCAAACTTTTGGGCTTAAGCGATTCTCTTGCCTCAGCCTCCCAAGTAGTTTGGGAGTACAGGCACCCGCCACAACGCCCAGCTATATTTTTGCTGTAGTTGTCATTGTTGTTATGCAGGCTCAGGCTGAGTTTGAACCCACCAGCTCTAGTGTATGTGTCTTAGTTGCTAAGCTACAGGCATTGAGCTTTTTTTTTTTTTAAAAGAGAGGTAGTTTTTGCTCTTTAGCCCAGGCTGGAGTACAGTGGTGTTACATGTATCATAGTTCCCAGCAGTCTTCAATTGCTGAGCTGAAGATCTTCCGACCTCAGTTTCCTGAGTAGCTGGGATTAAAGATGTATGCCACTATGTCCACCTAATATTAAAAAATTTTTTGGTAATGATGAGGTCTCCCTATGTTGCCCAGATTGGTCTTGAACTCATGGACCCAGGCAGTCCTGCCACCTTGGCCTCTCAGAGTGCTTGAGCTTACAGGCCATTATTGCAAATTTTGTGAGATATGGTAATGACATTATAGGATAATTGTTAACTGATAACAGTACATTCTTTACTATGTATGAGTGAAATGATATGATACCTTGGCGGTGCCTGTAGCTCAGGAAGTAGGATGCTGGCCACATACATTGAGGCAGGTGGGTTTGAACTCGGCCCCGGCCTGCTAAAATAACAATGACAACTGCAAGAAAAAAAATAGCCAGGCATTGTGGTAGGTGCCTGTAGTCCCAGCTACTTGAGAGGCTGAGGCAAGAGAATCACTTAAGCCCAAGAGTTTGAGGTTGTTGTGAGCTGTGATGCCATAGCACTCTACTGAGGGCAACATAGTGAGACTCTCAAAAAAAAAGAAATTATATGATATGATGTGTGGAATTTGCTTCAAAATACTCCAGGAGACAAGGGAAGGAGTGAGATAGAAATGAGATTGGTGAAATGTTGATATTGTTGTATGCTGTATATATGTTTATTCTATTCTTTCTCCTTATGTGCATATTTGAAAATTTTTAGAACAAAAAGCTGAAGAAAAGTGAAACAATACAAAAAAAAATGTGTCATAAGGGCTGGGTGTGGTGGCTAACGCCTGTTATCGTTGGAGGCCCAGGCAGGTAGATCGCCTGAGCTCAGGAGTTTGAGACCAGCCTGACCAAGGAGCGAGTCCCCGTCTCTAAAAAATAGCTGGGCTTTGTGGAGGGCACCTAGTAGTCCCAGCTACTTGGGAGTCTGAGGCAAGAGAATCGCTTAAGCCCAAGAGTTTGAGGTTGCTGTGAGCTGTGACACTATGACACTCTACATAGGGCAACAAAGTGAAACTCACTTTGTCTCAAAAAACAAAAATATGATATAATGCTTTCAAGATTTATGAGAGAAAACTGAATTAGTGTTGTATATCGTTCATAGTGTTCATATGATAAAAACAAAACATCTGCTAGGGAAAAGCACAACTCCTGCTAATGTTAAGATCATTAGGAAATTTTCCTTCATAATGTTTTTGAAGATACTATGTAAAGTAGTATAAAAAGCATTTTTTTTTTCCAGACAAGAGTCTCACTATGTTTTCCTCAGTAGAGTGCAGTGGCATCACAGCTCACAGCAACCTCAAACTCTTGGGCTCAAGCGATTGTCTTGCGTCAGCTTCCCAAGTAGCTGGGACTACAAGCACCTGCTACAATGCCTGGCTATTTTTTTGTTATAATTGTCATTGTTTGGTAGGCCTGGGCTGGGTTCCAACTCACTAACCCCAGTGTATGTTGCTGGGCGCTGAGCTACAGGCACTGAGCCTGTAAAAAGCATTTTAAATTGAGCTGTGACAATACATAAATTTTTCATAGCTTTCATTAAAATGGCTAGTGGAGGACAGCGCCTGTGGCTCAGCCAGTAGGGTGCTGGCCCCATATACCGAGGGTGGCGGGTTCAAACCTGGCCCCTGGGGAACCGCAAAACAAAAAAAATAGCCAGGCGTTGTGGCGGGCGCCTGTAGTCCCAGCTACTCGGGAGGCTGAGGCAAGAGAATCGCATAAGCCTAGGTGTTGGAGGTTGCTGTGAGCTGTGTGACACCATGGCACTCTACTGAGGGCGATAAAGTGAGACGCTTGTCTCTACAAAAAAAAAAAAGTCTAGTGGAATCTAACCTGTGATTAATTTCAGCGAAAGCAGCTATAAGGTGAATCAAAATTGATATATCCTAGGAACTTCATCCCCTGCTGTACGGTTTCCTCAGTAGAATTTATTAGAAATGTTCTTATCTTTTAAAAATGTATGCATCATTACATAAACATAACAAGTTCTCATTTATTCATCCTTTCTCTCCTCCCAAGTTCTGTTATGCTTTATTCTTCTAACCCTCTGTTGCAAATTAATTAATATAGTACACGAAAGAGAAAATTTTCTTACAGCTATTCGTGTTGGCCAAGATTTTGTTGAATTTTGTTTTCTACGGCTTCCACACAACAGTCTTTTTTATAATATAAAAATATTGTATTAAAATGGATAGTTAAAATTACCATAATCATCTATTCTTTTAGAAATTCTGATATTAGTTCCCGCCATTTCTCTCTAAAGAATCTGAAGTTTAGGCTTGGCGCCTGTGGCTCAAGTGGCTAAGGCGCCAGCCACATACACCAAAGCTGGCAGGTTTGAATCCAGCCTAGGCCTGCCAAACAACAATGACAACTGCAACAAAAAAAAAGCCAGGCATTGTGGTGCATGCCTGTGGTCCCAGCTACTTGGGAGGCTGAGGCAAGAGAATTGCTTAAGCCCAGGAGTTTGAGGTTGCTGTGAGGTATGATGCCACGGCACTCTACCCAGGGGGACAGCTTGAGGCTCTGTCTCAAAAAAAAAAAAAAAAAAAAAGAATCTAAATTTTAGAGTAACAAAGTGGACTACATATACATGTAAAGTATTCTTCAGACAATTCCCCATAAATATTATTTATCAAGAGGTTTTTTTAGTTCTTTGGTGGTAGTGAATTTGAGATATTTTCTGGCAATGATCTGAAAAACAGATCCCTCTGTGTTATTGGTTAAATCTGAACCATTAAGGAGTGAAAATTGAAATGCATAACAAGAAGTGGACATTTTCTCTAATTTGCAATAAGCCAAGAAAGTATCCTTGGGTAAAGCTGAGATTCTCCAGAAAATAATTTAAATACATTTTAATATATAATTAAATTATTATATTAGTTTTCTATTGCATCATAAGTTTCCACAAATTTAGCAGTTTGAAATAACCCATATATATTATCTCACAGTTTCCATGAGTCAGGAGTTTGGGCATACTTTAGGTAAGTCCTCTCTGCTCAGGCTCCTGAAAGCTGCAGATCAAGCGTTTGGTCAAGGCTGGCACCTCGTTTTATCAAATGAAAGTAGGGGTGCTCTTCCAAGCCCAGATGGGTTTTGGCTGAATTCATTTCTTTAAATTTTTTTTTTTTTTTTGAGACAGAGCCTCAAGCTGTCACCCTGGATAGAGTGCTATGACATCCCAGCTCACAGCAACCTCCGATTCCTGGGCTACTGCCTCCGCCTCCCAAGTAGCTGGGACTACAGGCGCCTGCCACAATGCCCGGCCATTTTTTGGTTGCAGCCGTCATGTTTGGCGGGCCAGGCTAGATTCGAACCCGCCAGCTCAGGTGTACATGGCTGGCGCCTTAGCCCGTTGAGCCACAGGCACCGAGCCTGAATTCATTTCTTTCCAGCAATAGAACTCATAGCAACTTGTTTTTAAAGGTCAGGTATGACTGGAAACTCTCTGACCTCCTGATCCTCTTTTAAAGGGCTCAGTTGATTGTGTTGGCCCACTTAGGATAATCTCTTTTTTGATAATTTAAAGTCACCAATTATATACCTTACTTTTTTTTTTTTTGAGACAGAGTCTCACTATGTCACCCTTAGTAGAGTCCATGGCATTATAGCTCACAGCAACCTCAAAGTCTTGGGCTTAAGCGATTTTCTTTCCTCAGCCTTCCAAACAGCAAGGATTACAGGCACCCACCACAACATCCGGCTATTTTTTGGTTGTAATTGACATTGTTGTTTGGCAGGCCTGGGCCGAATTTGAACCTGCCAGGCTTGGTGTATCTGGCCAAAGCCTTACTCGCTGAGCTATGGGCACCGAGCCAATATATTACCTAACTTTGGTTTGCAAAATATTTTTACATCTATGAGTGTTAATAGTCTGTAGTGTGTGTGTGCATTTTTCCCTTTGGAATTTCTTTGTCAAGTTTTGTTATCAAGATAATGCTTGCCTCATAAAATGATTTGGAACTATTCTCTTTTATTCCATTCTGTATAAAATTGGTATTATTTTATCCTTAAATGTTTTGTAGAATTTGTCAATAAGGTCATCTATTACTTGGAGTTTTTTTATTGGAGGATTTTTGACTACAAATTCAGTTCCTTTAATAAATAGTGTCTAATCAGTGTATTCATGTCTTCCTGAGTAAGCTTCGTAGTTGTGTCTTTTAGGTATTTGTTCGTTTCATGTAAATTTATAAATTTTTTTGCATGAGGTTTTTCAGAATTTCCCTCTATTATCCTTCTAATATTTGTAGAATCTATAGTGATGTCACCTCTCTCATTCCTTTTATTGGTAATTTGTATATTTTCCTCTCTTTACTTAATCTGTGTGTCCAGAGACTTAGCATAAAAAAATTTTTTTTGAGATAGAGTCTTATTTTGCTGCTCCTGGTAGAGCACTATGGCATTATAGCTCACAGCAACCTTAGGCTCTTGGGTTTGAGCATTCCCTTTGCCTCAGCCCTGTGAGTAGCTGCGAGTATAGATGCCTGTCACTGTGCCCAGCTAGTTTTGATATTTTCAGTAGAGATAGGGTCTTGCTTTGCTCAGGCTGATCTTGGACTCCTGAGCTCAGGCAATCCTCTCAGAGTGCTAATAAGATTATAGGCATGAACCACCATGCTTTGACCTATCAATTTTTTTTAGGAGATGGGGGTCTCTCTACCTTTAGGTTCAGGTCCTAACCTCAAGCGATCCTCTTGCCTCAGCCTCCCAATTAACTGGGGACTGTAGCCTAGGCCATTGCACCCCATTTGATTTATCAGTGGTATTAATCTGTCCCCAAACCAGCTTCTGGTTTCATTTATTTTTCTGTATTTTTCCTCATTAGCTTTATGGAATTTTTAAAAAATTCGTTTTCTTCTTTCTGATTGCTCAGGCTTTTCTTTCTTCTTTCTGATTGCCCTTTTTTTCCTGATTTTTCAAGTTACAAGGTTTTCAATTAAATGACCTTTTTCCCCCCAAAATAACCATTTAATTATAAGTTTTATGCAGAGTACTTTTCTATATCCCACAAATTTTGACATGTTATGTTTTCTTTTTTTTTTTTTGTTACAGTTTAGCTAGGGCCGGGTTCGAACCCTCCACCCTCGGGATTTATGGGGCCAGCGCCCTACCCACTGAACCACAGGCACCACGACATGTTATGTTTTGATTTTCATTCAATTTCTGTTTTTACTTGCAATTTTCATTTGATCTTGGTGTATTTTTGCCTTATTAAGAAGTATGCTGGCTCTGTGCCTGTAGCTCAGTAGCCAGGGCGCCAGCCACATACAAGAGGGCTGGAGAGTTCAAACCCAGCCTGGGCCTGCCAAACAACAATGGCAATTACAAAAAAAAAAATTGATGGTTGTCATGGCAGGCTTTTGTAGTCCCAGCTACTTGGGAGGCTGAGGCAAGAAAATTGCTTAAGCCCAAGAGTTTTTGAGATTGCTGTGAGCTGTGATACCACACACTCTACCCAGGGCAACACAGTGAGATTCTGTCTCAAAAAAAAAAAAAAAGAAGAAGAAATATGCTGATTCCAAATATTTGAGAATTTCCTAGAAATCTATTTTGTTGATTTCTAGTTTAGTTCTTTTTGCTCAGTTAACATACTTTTTGTTGTTACTGTGAAGATTTAGTTCATGGCCCAAAATATAGTCTACCTTAGTGAATGACTATTCCATGTGCACTTGAAAAAAACTATATATATGTTTATCTATCTATCTATCTATCTATATATATATATTTTTTTTTTGGAGACAGAGTCTCATTATGGCATCACACAGCTCACAGCAACTTCAAACTCTTGGGCTTAAGCAATTCTTTTGCCTCAAGCCTCCTAAGAAGCTGGAACTACAGGCACCCGCCACAAAGCCTTGCTATTTTTTGGTTGCAGTGTCATTGTTTAGCAGGCCTGGGCTGGGCTCGAACCTGCCAGCCTTGGTGCATGTGGCCAGTGCCCTACTCACTGAACTATTGGCACCAAGCCAAAGACTATATATTTTGATGTTATTGGGTAAGGTTTCTTATAATTGTGACTTAAGTCAAGCTGATTCCTAGTGTTCTTGTTTCCTATATTTTTACTCATTTTCTGTGTCTTGTCCTAAAAATTACTAATAAATGAGTACTAATGTCTCTATAAGAGTATGTGGATTTGTTCATTTCTTCTATTATTCCTGTAATTTTTTGTGTTATGTTTGTGGAAGCTTTATTCATAGGTGTATATATACAAATAGTATTTTAATGTGTTACTGGTGAATTGAGCCTATTATTATCATTTAATGTCCCTCTTTATCTCCTACTCTGAAGCATACTGTAATTTTCCTTGTGTGGACATCTACTTCTTCTGAGATTACTAGCCATTCTGTTTGTGGTTGGGTTTCTTTTTCTTTTTTAAGGAGACAAAGTCTCACTTTATCGCCCTCAGTAGTGCTGTGTCATCATAGCTCAAAGCAACCTCCATCTACTGGGCTTAGATGATTCTCTCCCGAGTAACAGGGACTACAGGTGCCTACCACAACATCCAACTATTTTTGTTGTTGTTGCAGTTTGGCTGGGCCTGGGTTTGAACCCGCTACCCTTGGTATAGGGGGGCCAGGGCCCCACCCACTGAGCCACAGGCGCCTCCCTGTGGTTAAGTTTTTGTTTGCCTGGTATATACATGTATGTAATTTCATATTTTTACTTTTAACTTAACTATGTTTTTATATTTAAAGTAGGTTTTTTTGGTAGAAAGAATATATTTAGGTATGGCTTATTTTATCCTGGCAGTCTGTTTAAGTGGCTCCATTTGGATCATTCCATTTAAAGCAATTATTGACATGATTGGATTAAAGTCTTGCTGGCTCTTGTTTATTCCATTTGTTCTTTGTTTCTTTTTTTCCTACCTTTTATTGGTTTAGTGGAGTATGTTTTATGATTCCATTTTATCTTCCCTGTTGGCTTATTATTTATAACTCTTCTTTTATTTCTTTTTGTGTGGTTGCCCTAGCTAGTTGTAATACACATTTTAATTAATCACAGTGCACCTTCAAATAACATATCACTTCTTGTTAGTGTAGGAGGCTTAGTACCACATGCTTCCAATTTTTCCTTGCTATATTTTATGCTGTTGTTTCATACATTTTACTATAACCCTATAATGCATTGCTATAATTTTTGCTTCAGACAATTATCTTTTGTAATGATTAAAAATGTAAATAAAGTTCTTTTTCTTTTCTTTTTTTTTCTTTTGAGACAGAGCCTCAAGCTGTCACCCTGGATAGAGTGCTTTGACATCACAGCTCACAGCAACTTCCAATTCCTGGGCTCAAGCTAGTCTCTTGCCTCTGCCTCCCAAGTAGCTGGGATTATAGGCGCCCCCCACAACGCCCGGCCATTTTTTTTTGGTTGCAGATGTCATCGTTGTTTGGCGGGCCCAGGCTGGATTCATACCCACCAGCTCATGTGTACATGGCTGGCGCCTTAGCTGCTTGAGCCACAGGCACCCAGCCTAAAGTTATTTTTCTTTAGTTTTATTTTAACCATTTCCGGAAATCTTTGCTTCTTTATATATGTCCTCTTTTTTCCCTTGTGTCATATTTTTTTCTTAATTCTGCTGGCAATGGCTTTGCCTTTCTTTGCCTGAAAAAGTCTTTTGTTATTATTTTGACCCTTTTTTTTTTTTCCTTGAGACAGAGACTCACTTTCTCAGCCTGGGTAGGGTGCCGTGGTGTCATAAGTCACAATAACCTCAAATTCTTGGGCTTAAGTGATTTCTCTTGCCTCAGCCTCCCAAGTAGCTGGGAATATAGGCACTCGCCATAACAACCGGCTGTTTTTTTTTTTTTAGAGATGAAGTCTTGCTGTGGCTCAGGGCAGTCTTGTTTGAACTAGTGAGGTCAAGGCAGTCTACCCACTTCAGTCTTTCAGAGTGCTAGAATTACAGTCATGAGCCACCTTGCCTAGCCGCATTTTGTTTTTTTGGATAGAGAATTCTCAGTTCACATGACTTTTTTTTCCAGCACTTTAAAGATGCCGCTCTGTTTTCTTCTTTTGTGCCTATTTTCTGACAAGAAGTAGTCTGTTATAATTTTTATCTTTGAGATTTTAAAACATCTTTTTGTCTTATACATTTGAAGGTAATTTACCTAATTTCTTGGGCAGTATTTATCCTGTTTTGGCTTCCCTGAATTTTTTGAATATGTGATTTGATGTCTAAATAATTTGTGAAAAAAATATTGGGTATTATCTCTTCAAATATTTTATCTTTTATAGTCTTTTTAAAAGTGAGATCCTGGGTGGCGCCTGTGGCTCAGTGAGTAGGGTGCCAGCCCCATATGCGGAACGTGGCGGGTTCAAACCCAGCTTTGCCGAACTGCAAAAAAAACAAAAACAAAACAAAAAAAAAATGAGATCCTTATTAAGTAGGTTAGATTGTTTACTATGTTCCACAGACTTTATTTTTTTCCCCACTTTTTTTTTTTCCCCCTGTTTAATTTCAGCTTTGGTAATTTCTTTTGACTTATCGTCAAGATTATTCTTTTTTTGGAGTGTCTGGTTAATTTAAACTGGCTGTCAGAGGTACCACCATGGAGCAGGAAGTGAGTAGCTGGAACTGTGGGGCCACGCAGGGCAGGGATGTCCTGCTATTAGGGAATAAAGAGAGGTCAGCAGAGTAGCAGGAGGAGCATGAGGGTCAGGCTGAACAGAGAAGCCCAGACTCCATGGAGCCCAGCCCCTCTCATAGCCTCAGCATAGAACCTCGCCACCTTTCTATGGGAGTTGCCCTGGTTTGGATCAAACCACATCTGGTTGCAAAGCTGCTCCCTCATCGTAAGAATGACTCCAGATTTCATTGCACAGAGCAGCAGGTGTGGGGAAGTAGAAACATAAGGTGAGGCAGGTAGTTTTCACTGGACAATGCTTACCCCCAAGTTCCAGCCCTTGCACCGGTTGCTCTTGCAGGTGTAGGAGGTTCAACAATCCTCCCACCAGTGCTCACAGTCCTTTTTGCACAGGGGCACATTCAGGACCTGCTCTCTTCACCAGCTCTGGTCCACCTGCTGGATCCAGGGCCCCAAATTAGGAGAGCACTCATAAAGGCAGGTGTCCTTGATGAAATGATGTTTGCAGATGGGTTCTATCACTCCACCGTGGTCCCAGTTGATAAGTTATACAGGTAGGAATTATCCTTGTGGGCTTCCTGGCTGGTGTTGGCGGAGCAGCAAGCATTCTTCTTTTAGGGACTGCACTGATCATACAAGTTGTCCTCAGGCCCCAGCTTTTCCTTGTGGTGCTTGGCATCCATACAGACATTGAGCTGCTTATCCTGGGTCAACTAGTCCTCTGCCAGGCGCCTACTACTGCAGCCATCCCCACTAGAAGGAGCAGCAGCTATATTGTCATCTGCTAGGCCATGGCTGTTCCTGAAGGTAGAGCTGTGGTTAGTTCAAGATTATTCTTATGGTAGCTGTGTCAAGTGTGCTATCAAAGGCTTTTATCTTTTTTTATTGCATTTCTTATATTTACCATTTGTTTGATTCTTATAGTTTCTGTCTCTTTTATATTTGCCATCTGATTATGCACATAGTGTTTACCTGCTCCCTTTGAGCCTATATTATCATTATCATTTAATACACCTTGGCTCATAGTTCCAACATTTGAGTTATCTCTCAGTCTGTTTCTGTTGATTAGTTTGTCTCCTGACAGTGATTTGTTTGTTCGTGTTTGTACAAGAAAATTTTATAATTTTTGATTGAACGCTAGTCATTGTTTATAGGCTAGTAGAGATTGAGTAAATAGTATTTATCCCAAGAAATGAGATTGATTCTTGTTCTGGTGTGTGATTAACTTGGGAGGGTCAATCATATAGTTGATGAATATTTATTTATTTTTGTATTACCTTCAGGGCATCAACTTTATTTTTTTTCCATTTTAGTAATTTTTGATGAAAGCTGTATATAAGATTATTTTATTCCTGCATTTTCTCAATTGTTTCGTCTTTGTGCTTCCCTTTTTCTTTTCCTACTTAACGAGAATTGGCTTTCCATTCAAGGATATTTTTGCAATCTCTGTCCAGTTTAAGATTAGTAATAACCACTGTGCTGCGGTGAATGGACATGGACAGTTGTGCCATTGCCCTCTTCCCCCTGCACCCACTCAATGTAGATGACAAATTTCTTCCTGTAAACCTGGACTACTTTGCCAATCTGCTAACCTTTATAGTGCCCCCAGACAATCTGAACTTCATCATCATCTTGGATGGGTATGGATCGAACATTGTACTTCTATCTCAGCTCTTTGGAAAAAGGGGAAGACATAATCTTTCTGTAAATGTGGGAAGGTGCATTGAAATGTTTTTTGCGATTCTTACTTTGGTCGGAAGTCAAGGATTGAACTTCATTTTGGCCCCTCTTCAGAGATGGCTACAAAAGGAAAGTGCATCATCAACTTTAAATCCTGTCACCACCTGGTGCTTAAGGTAGGGGTAAATTTGCTTGTTTTTTGTTTGTTTGTTTTTGGAGACAAAGTCTCACTTTCTTGCCCCTGGTTGAGTACTGTGGTGTCATAGCTCACAGCAATCTCAAATTCTTGGGTGTAGGTATTCTCTTGCATCAGCCTCCCTACAGGCACCTGCCTAAATGCCCAGCTTTTTTTTTTTTTTTTTTTTTAAGAGATGCTCAGGCTGATCTCTAGCTCCTTGAGCTTAAGTGATCCAATCACCTCAGCTTCCCAGGGTGCTGGAATTACAGGCTTAAGCCATTGCACCAGGCCAGATTTGCTTGTTTTGACTGGATATTTTTACTCCACTTTTACCTTTGAGCCTTATTTGTATACCTGTTCTTCAGAGAAAGTCTCTCTCCACTCTCTTGTTACTTCTCTAATAATAGATTGCTATTATTTATTACTGGGAGCTGGTTTACCTTGTAGTGGTGAGCATGGGGCTTTCTCTTTTATCAGACCAGTGTTGGTCTTATGCAACACCATTTTCCTCTGTTTCCAGCAATTCCATTTCCCCCACTCCCAGTAGGATACTTCTTTTATTTTCTGTTCGGGATAGTTTCCTATTCCTCCTTTATGGTAGATGTTATCTTCTAATTTTAAGGAATTTATAAGTGTTTTAACATCCAGTGTTAAAACTAATAACTTTGGGAGCCATCTTTGACAAGTATACAAACTCTGTAAGGTAGAATTAATTATTTTCATGGAATTGGATCTTTCTTACTAAGTAATGATGTAATTTTCAGTGGGGAAAATGAAGACCAAAATAAAGGCTATTTCAATACTCTTTAAGAAGTATGTCTTTGAGCAAAGGAAAAAAAGAAGCACCAAAGTGTAAAATGGGGAATATTCTCAGTTGTTGTTATCCAGGCTTTATAAATGTGCCTAATAGAACTGAACCTTTGAGGGAGAAATAATGACTCTTCATATGTTGTAAGTTAAGTATGATGTACTTTTTCATTAAGGTATGAAGGAAAGGGAAAATAATAATGATGTTTAGAATTAGGAACACTTTGCAGATTTTAATGACTTAATTTTTACATATTTTACACTGGTATAACTACCCATATCAAGACAAAAGACATTTTTAGCACCTTCATACCACTTCACAGTTAATACCACCCACCCCTCTGTGTAAGCACTATTTCAGCCTCTATCCAACATCTGTTAGATTTGCCATAATTTATTCGTTTAAGCACTCTTCCACTCCCACTCTATTGAGGCATAATGGCATAGCCACTTTGAAAGACCACTTGACAGTTTCTAACAAAATTAAGTACACTTTTAACCATCCAGCAATTGCACTTTCCAGTATTTATCCAGATGAAATGAAACTTAGGTCCACATAAAACATGTACACAGATGTTTATAGCAGCTTTATTTATAATTGCCAAAACTTGGAAGTAACCAAAAATGTCTTTCAGTAGGTGAATGGGTAAAAATTACGGCACCTTTAGACAATGGAATATTAGTGCTAGAAAAGAATGAGATAAAGCCATGAAAAGACATGGAAGAAACTTAAATTCTTACCATTGAAGCCACTCTGAAAAGGCTGCATATTGTATAATTTTGACCATTTGACATCTATGAATAGGCAAAACTTTGGAAACCAGAAGTTTCAGGGTTACCATAGGTTATGGGGAGGGAGAGATGAATAAGCAGAAAGAACAGAGGATTTTTAGGGCAGTGAAACTATTCTGCACAGAGGTAGATACATGTCATTATAGGCATGTCAGTGTGTGGAAAGAGGTAGAATATACACCATCAGAAGTGAACCTTAGGCTCAGTGCCTGTGGCTCAATGGGCTAAGGTGCCAGCCACGTACACCTGAGCTAGCGGGTTTGAATCCAGCCTGGGCCCACCAAACAACAATGACACTGCAACCAAAAAAAAAAAAAAAATGGCCGGGCGTTGTGGCGGGCACCTGTAGTCCCAGCTACTTGGGAAGAGGAGGCAAGAGACTTGCTTCAGCCCAGGAATTGGAGGTTGCTGTGAGCTGTGATGCCACAGTACTCTATCCAGGATGACAGCTTGAGGCTCTGTCTCAAAAAAAAAAAAAAAGTGAACCTTAATGCTAACTATGGACTTTGGAAGATAGTAATGTATGTATTTATTTATTTATTTTTACTTTTTTTCTTTTTTTTGAGACAGAGTCTCACTATGTCACCCTTAGTAGAGTGCTGTGACACCGCAATGCCTGGCTATTTTTTTTTGTTGTAGATGTCATTGTTCTTTGACAGGCCTGGACTGGATTGGAAGCTGCCAGCCCCGGTGTATGTGGCCAGGACCCTAAATACTGAGCTACGCGCACCAGTTTATACATCTATATTCTTAATTTATTCACTGAGGATGATTTCCAAGGAGTGGAATTTCTGAGTCAAATGGTACGATTTGTTTAAAGCTATAACCAGTAAAGATGGTCAGAATGCTTCCCCGAAGCGTTTTAGGAAATTTACATTAGCACTATAATAAGGTGTATATTTATTTTATTATATCCTTGTCAATACTTGGTGCTTTTTCTTTTTTTTAATCTTTGTTAATTTCATAAAAATTATTATATCTCTCTTTTGTATTTTTTTCTAATTAAGAAGGGATATCTTAACAGATTTAAATTCTTGCAGTGGTTCACGCCTGTAATCCTAGCAATGGGGAGGCCAAGGCAAGTGGATTGCCTGAGCTCATGGGTTCGAGACCAGCATGAGCCAGAGCGAGACCTCGTCTCAAAAAATAGCTGGGAGTTGTGGCAGGTGCCTGTAGTCCCAGCTACTCGAGAGGCTGAGGCAGGAGAATCACTTGAGCCCAAGAGTTTGAGGTTGCTGTGAGCTAGTAGTACTCCATGGCATTACCAAGGGTGACAGGTGAGATTCTGTCTCAAAAATAAACAAACGAACAGATTTAAATTCATAGTAATAAGAATTTGAATTTTAAAATTATTAGAAGATAATACCAAAGACTACCTATAGAGTATTTTCTAAGCATGACTTAAGGCTTCATCATGTATTAGCAAATTTGATGTATGGTATTTTAAAACTTGCTAATTAAAAAAAAAATTTGATGCAAGTGGGGGAAAGGAGCATCCATAGATATTTAGACATAAAAGCAAATGAAACAATTGATTTTAATGTAATTTTATAGTTAGAATAGCCAAAAAAGATTTTTAGTTATAGACAAAAATATATAAAAGCTTATTGGTATTACTGAAAGCATTATAAATATTTTCTATTTCAAGTTAGTTCTGATAGATCATTTATTTATATTTTAAGAACTTTTCCCCTTTTTTTTTTTGCCAAGGCTAGGTTTGAACCCACCACCTTCGGCTGGGGCCAGCGTCCTATTTCTTTGAGCTACAGGCGCCGCCCAACTATTTTTTTTTTTTTAAGCTTACGGCAACCTCAAACTCCTGGGCTCTAGGGATCCTTTTTTTGGTTCAGCAACTAGTAACTGGGACTACAGGTGCCCACCACAAACCCTGGCTATTTTTTTAGAGTCGAGTCCTCGCTCTTGGTCAGGCTGGTCTAAAACTCCTGAACTCAAGTAATTCACCCACCTTGACTTCCCCAGAGTGCTAGGATTACAGTCATGAGCCACTGTGCCTGGCACGTTTTTCCTATTTTAAAGCAGGAAGCAGCAGCAAGAATCAACTAGCACACAGAGACACTCATGCATGTGCACAGTCTGCTTGTTTTCATAGTTTTATGACAAACCTTTCAGAGCAAATAAGCATTTGTACATGATGTAAAAACTTGTGTTTAATTGGGAAATACTTTGGTTTGTATTATTAGTATTAATAGTATTGATTAGTAATATGTGGTTATATACATTAATATTTAGTAATATTAGTACATCATCTCATTGTGACATTTGAAAAGTAATATTGAAATCTTTCTGCCTAAAAGTATTGGTTGGCTCGGCGCCTGTGGCTCAACGGGCTAAGGCACCAGTCACGTACACCTGAGCTGGCAGGTTCGAATCCAGCCCAGGCCCGCCAAATAACAATGACGGCTGCAACCAAAAAATGGCCGGGCATTGTGGCAGGCGCCTGTAGTCCCAGCTACTTGGGAGGCAGAAGCAAAAGACTTGCTTGAGCCCAGGAATTGGAGGTTGCTGTGAGCTGTGATGCTACGGCACTCTATCCAGGGTGACAGCTTGAGGCTCTTTCTCAAAAGAAAAAAAAAATCCTTATTCAAGGATTTTTGGTCCTTGAATATGATAGTAGAGTATACTTTGCTACTTGCTAAATTACTTGAAAGCCTTAGAAGCATACTTGTAAGCATACCTAAAAATGAAGTTAAGCATACATTTTTTGAACAGGTAGTTTGCTAAAATGTTCAGTAGAGAGTGGCAGAAATAATTTAGACTTCTATGACTCCTACTCGTTCATTATACCACACTGTGACTGCTCATTTTTAGTTTGCTACATTCGAGATACATACCTTAAAACAGCTATTTGTAAATGACTTTGGAATAGGAATCGATCAGTTTTACATAGATGGTTGCATATTCTGTTAAAAATGATGTTGGTTGGCATCTATGTATTTCTTTTGTGTATTAGCAAAACAAATACTTTTAGGTAGAAAGACTTCAATATTATTTTTCAAATGTCACAATAAGATGATATACTACCATTACTGCATATTTGTCTATTAAATCATACCAAAATGTGCTCTGGAGTGTTGTTTGGAGTTCTGTGCTCTCAGAATGTTGATTTGAATTCTAAGTTTGTAGTAACATCTTTTTTGAGATATCATTTTATGTGTCAGTTGTGATTTTTAAAGTGAAACTAGGGCTTCTAAATACTGAGCTTCTGTGAGCGCAGGCTTTGGAATTGGAATACTAGGTTAATAAATTTTCTATAGTAATAAAGCAAATGTAAGTCAGAAGACAATGCTTTCTGAGCAATTAATTTTTATTACATATTTATGTTCTTTTGTATTATAAATCTGATTATTTGTAATCATGTGACTTTTTTAGATTGTGTCCAAGAAAGGAATGTCTAAAAATTCCCCATATTTCATTGCTTGCTAGATCTTGTCTTTTTTTGGTTTTGTTTCTTTGAAACCAGATGCCATTAATTTAAGAAATTTGTCTCAGAGCTGTGTGTTTGAGATCATAAAATTCTGTGTTCATTCATCTGTGGTGAACATCAGTGGAGTATAATTCACATGCTGAGATTTTGAGTCAGTATTACTGTTTAGTTACTCTGTCTTTCCTTATTTATAGCTTTAATACAAGTTCAGAAACATTTAATGAACTCTCATGGACAGAGGACTTTTAGGACTTTTTCTCTGTAGCTATTAGTATGTGGCAGTAGTGAAAGTTTGTGAAACCAATAGAAATGTGACCATTTAGGAATGTTTGTAAAGTGCAAACTTGCACCTGGCTTATTTTAACGGTAATTAATAGTTTGAGCATTTATAAAAGGAGTGATGAACAGAGAAAAAGTGCTCTGGGAAGCACCCTGGGAAGACTCTTATTATGTGCTTACTGGGAATTTTCCATTTCTTTCTTAGCAGATAAATTTTTCAGTGCTTTATGCATTCTCTCAAAATTTTTAATTTTTTATCACTAAACATCAAACTTGTTTTCCTTTTAATGGAGGAAAAGATGTTGAAAAAAAGTGGCAGGTTCCTATAATGCCAGATTTTAATGAAAACAAAGTAACAGATGTAGAAAACATACAATTAGAAGGCCCAATAGAGATTGCTTTTTTCCTTCTTCCTTCATTTCAGCTTTCCTATCTTTTCTTCCTTCTCTCACTCCCTCCTCCCACATGGTATTGATAAGATAGTCAGAAAGTTTGTTTTTATTTTGGCTTTTCCCAAGGACATTATTTGAGATACTAGAAGACCAAAAATTGACCAGTGTTTTGGATGTACACTCAAAGGATCACTTGGGGGTATTTTGGGATTTGTTTTAAATGGGTAATTTGGCAACTAAATGAATGAATGGTTTCCTTGTGACGAGTAACTCTTCCTTCATATCTTTTCTTTAGAAATTTCCCCAGGAACATTACTTTCTGATGAGGCATATTTTTGAAGGTTTAACATTTTACCTTCACGGTGAAATGAAATAATATGTATGTAAGACATTATAATGAAGGTGATAAATAGGAAGAATAGGAACTCTTACTTGTGACTCTTGATTTAGAGATTCTAAGTTCCTCATAGTGGTTAGATTTGGGAAAAGGTACATTTTGCTGTTCATTAGTTCATTTAATTATCTTCTCTTAGCAAGACCTAGTAATTGCTAAGTGTATTGTTATAAGCAAGATAAGGATATACTGTCCTGTCCTCATGGAGCTTATGTTCTACCAAGGGAGACAAATATTAAATGATCAATTACACAATGAATAGTATAGATACAATTGTAGTAAGATAAACAGGACGTGTTTTGAGTCTTTAATTGGAGAATCTGACTCAGTCTGGGAATCAGGAATGGTTTCCTTGAGGAATAGATATTGGAGATACCTTATTTATTTATTTATTTTTAAGACAGAGTCTCACTCTGTCACCCTGGGTAGAGTGCTATGGCGTCACAGTTTACAGAAACCTCAAACTCTTGGGCTTAAGTGATTCTCCTTTCCTCTGCCTCCCAGGTAGCTGGGAGTGCAGGTGCCCACCATAACGCCTGGCTGGCTCTTTTTAGAGATGATGTCTCACTCTGACTCAGGCTGGTCTCAAACCTTTGAGCTCAGACAATCTACCCGCCTCAGCCTCCCAAGTGCTGAGACTACAGACGTGATCCACCACTCCCGACCTGGAGGTATTATGATAAATGTGATCGAGGACTTCATTTTCAATAAATGTTTAAGCAAATACCTAAAAATAAATTATTTAATATCTAATAAAAACATGATAACAAATTTATACTCTTTTTTTATTCTTGGTGTTCCATTTGATTAATTCAATTGAAACTCTTAGTTTCCCTTATTTTACTAATATTGGCTTCTACATTTTCTAGATGTTTTAGACACCTGTATGTGTAGTCTAAGACTCCATAAACTTAACCCAGTCTTTATATTTGATAATTAATGAAAGCCTCCAAAGTATAGTAGATTTGAACAGTATTTGTTAAAATGCATTCAATTTGTATGTCATTCTATTGGTAGTTCCTTAAACAAATAAAGCAAAGTATTTCTACTGTCTGTCTTTCCAGATAGACTATGAGCTTCTCAAGAACAAAAGCCCTATCTTCAGAACCTTGCAGGATGTGAGACACATAGTTAAGTGCTAAGTGAATAATAAGCAAATCAATTATGAATAAACTATAAATCTGGAGGAAGCAACCTGATGACTGAACTTTTTTCTTTTAAGCCATTTTTTATTTTTTTATTTTTAGTATAATGGTTCAGAGAAGGTAACCTTTGTTATCACAAGGCCAGATTTTGAAAACCACTTTCTTAATATGTATTCCTACATAAATTATTAACTTCTCTACGTCTCCTTTCCCTCATCCTTGAAGTGAGATTTCATGTGTATCTGACACATAGTAAATGTTCGATAGATGGTAGCTAATATGTTAAACTATTAATCTGTTTGTGTTATATCAGTGATTGTTTTTATTTGAGTAGTGACCTATAATGGCACAAAACATTGGCATATATGAAAGCAGATAATTAACCCTTTCCACAATTATACCAAGTTAAAAAGTGAAAAACTTACACTTAGTAGGCTTTTGCTTATTGAAACTAAACTTCATGAACTGCTAGTCTTTGCTAATTAAGTAGATAATTATAATTTTTTTTCCTTTTTTTTGTTGAGACAGAGTCTCACTATGTCACTCTTGGTAGAGTGCCTTGCCATCACAATTCACAGCAACGTCAAACTTGTGGGCTTAAGCAATTAGACTCTCAAGTAGGTGGAACTACAGATGCCTGCCACAAAGCCTGGCTATTTTCTTGTTGTTGTTGTCATTGTTGTTCTAGCAGGCCTGGGTCGAACTTGAACTCACCAACCCTGGTGCATGTGGCCGGTGCCCCAAACACTGAGCTACGGGGCACCGAGCTGATAATTACAATTCTTTTTTTTTTTTTTAGACAGAGTCTCAAGCTATTGCCCTGGATAGAGTGCTGTGGCATCACAGCTCACAGCAACCTCCAATTCCTGGGCTCAAGCGAGTCTCTCGCCTCTGCCTCCCAAGTAACGGGGACTAGAGACGCCTGCCACAACGCCCGGCCATTTTTTTGTTGCAGCTGTCATTGTTATTTGGTGGGCCCGGGCTGGATTCGAACCTGCCAGCTCAGGTGTATGTGGCTGGTGCCTTAGCCCATTGAGCCACAGGCACTGAGCCTACAATTCTTATTACAATAGATACATTTCCCTCCTGTATGTTAGTTTTTATTAATTTTTTTTTCTTTTTTTAGAAACAAGAGTCTTGCTATATTACCTAGGCTGGACTGAAATCCTAGCCTTAAGCAATGCTCCCACCTCAGCCTCTGAATATTTTGGACTACAGATGTAGGGCATCATGGAGGACCCAAATAGTTTTTATGAATAAATTTTTGCACATTAAAAAAAAAAACAAATAATCTCCCAATGTATCTTCTATGGAGATTAGGACATTTAATATATGGTGTATGTTTGAATTGACATGTGTGTAGCAGCCATTTTACATGTACATATTGACATGTGTGGATGGAAGGAGTAGAAGACCTTGTCTTATTTCTAATTTTTCAGCTTCTTTGAGTAAAGTTATTTTAAATTCCTCACTATTACTCTTTTAGCTGTATAGTAAAAAATACCACTCTTTCTCTTTTTGTTACATTAATATTGGCATTTTCTGAGGCTCTTTATTAAAATAAAGAATGTAAGCCTGCGCCTGTGGCTCAAGAAGTATGGCTTCGGCCCTAAATGTTGAGGGTGGCAGGTTCAAACCCAGCCCCTGCCAAAAAACTGCAAAAATAAAAAAAAAGTAAGGAAGCTCATCAACTACAAAAAAAATTCCAAAGTTTCAAATTTGACTTTAAAAATTCTTCTAATTTTGTTATTTACAGAGTTATGATTTGCTGTCAAAAATATAATAATACAAACAAACAAACCCCATAATAAAACCCAAAATAATATAAACAAACCCTATAACAAACCCCAAATAATATGAACAAACCTCCAAACAAAACAAAGCAAAAAAACCTCCAGCGAGGGTGGTACCTGTGGCTCAAAGGAGTTAAATGCTGGCCCCATATGCTGGAGGTGATGGGTTCAAACCCAGCCCCAGCTAAAAATCTCAAAAAAAAACCCTCCAGCGAGCAAATAAAAAGCCTTTAAGGACTTTTTATTCTACATTTTGGAAAATGCACTTTAAGCTTCGTTGAAAGGAAAATATCTACTAAAAAAAAAAAAAATCCATGAATTAGTGTTAACTTTAGTTAATGGTTGCAGCCAAGGGCTTTATAGAACAGAATTTAAAATATATTTTAAGTAGTAACAAAAGTTGTCATCTTCCCATTTGCAAAAAAATATATACTCTAAGAATATAAGAAGTTCGATTAAACATATGGGGCTATATGGCCTCCTCAAAAACTGTTTCTACATATGAAATATTTGGATTGATATGTTGGATTTACATGCTGTTTAAGAACATTTAAGAGGGTGGAATTCAGAATGCAGTGAGTGCTCCTAGGGGACCATTTAGATCAGTTTGCCTTCAAAATAGAAAACAGCAGGCAGTTTTATGTAAGTCAACCCAACTCAAACATCTATACTGTAAGAATATAATTTGACAATGGGATTTATATAATTGTAAAATTTGCTTATCTTCTCGAATGAGTGTATTTTTTCATTTGTTCCTAGGATATCACTGATAATTAGGAATCAGGCATTTTCCACTTTAACAGTTGTTTCATGCCCAGGTTAATCATCAATGATTTGCTATCAGAATGTGGATCTCCTTGCTCTTTTATTTTTCCATATGTTACTTTTACCAGGTTGTTTTACTGTTTCTTTAATATAAATTGAGACTTTAGAAATCTTAAGTCCCTGGGCAGAGCCTGTGGCTTCATGAGTAGGGCGCCAGCCCCGTATACCGACGGTGGCGGGTTCGAACCTGGCTCCGGCCAAACTGCAACAAAAAAATTGCCAGGCGTCATGGGGCAGGCACCTGTAGTCCCAGCTCCTTGGGAGGCTGAGGCAAGAGAATCGCCTAAGCCCAAGAGCTGGAGGTTACTATGAGCTGTGACGCCACAGCACTCTACCGAGGGCAACAAAGTGAGACTCTGTCTTTAAAAAAACGTAAAAAATAAAATAAATAAATCTGGCTCGGCGCCTGTGGCTCAGCAGGCTAAGGCACCAGCCACTACACCTGAGCTGGCGGGTTCCAATCCAGCCCGGCCCGCCAAACAACAATGACGGCTGTAACCAAAAAATGTCCGGGCGTTGTGGCCGGTGCCTGTGATCCCAGCTACTTAGGAGGCGGAGGCAAGAGACTCGCTTGAGCCCAGGAATTGGAGGTTGCTGTGAGCTGTGATGCAACAGCACTCTATCCAGGGTGACAGCTTGAGGCTCTGTCTCAAAAAAATAAAATAAATAAAATAAAAATAAATAAATCTTAAATCCATAATTCTCAAGATAATTTTCTAAGTGTAGTAGTAGAGTGTATACTGAAAAAGTGGGCTTAGAAATAAAATTGCCCAAGTAAAATTGCTAATATGAATTTTTGGGCAGTTTTTCTTTTTATGTATAGTTCTGTGTTTGGTCTTTAGCTTAGCAAAATTAGGCCATGATGATAAAAATCCATCTTCCTTAGAATTTTGCTTTCTAACCTATTAGCGGTGGCTATGTTTTTCCACTTTGACAACCGAGCTTGGGGGTTCTATAGAAAACGGGTGAGAGTCTTATTATGTTTAGTTTAAACATTCAGATTACTAATGTAAACTCCTTTAAAAAGATACATTTTTTTGAATAGAGGTTTAGGAAAATGTCTTAAGAAACTGAAATTTTTATTGGACTAAAATAATTTTTGAAGTTGTTATAATCATTAGCACCACTGAAAAACCACAACTGCCTTTTAAAAACACTAGAAAGTATTCCTGAAATTGTGAACTGCTCACTGCCATCTTTAGAGCGGTCTGATTTAGAAAAACTCAGGAGTAAGATCATAGAGGGTGTAATTGTTCCAAATTGGAAATCTGTGTGTGCATGAGTATGGTGTCCCATTGTGATTGGACGGAAAGTAAACAATTTATTTATTTGCACTGTGATTGGTTCAAATCATTTTCTTTCCATGGTATTTTAAAATAACTGAATTTGGAGCTTTTCCTTGTTTTTATTATCTTGAACACTGTGTTTGAGCTATGTGCTAGTACTAAAAGTACTAAGATTAGCGCAGAGACAGTTTATGAAATTTAAGGACGGTGACAAAAGCCTGCAACCGGAGCGTTTGGCGTTCTTAGAGCAAAGCAGTGGTGAGGTGTAAATCTCTGAATAGGTTAAACATGTATTTAGTGTCACCGCACATGGGAAGAATGAAAGATGGCAGCTTTTTCTTCATTTTTATTTAAAGTCTCGGACTATTAATTTTCAGTACGTTGCAGCTCTGCTTTGCTGCTGATACTGCAGGATTGCTAATTCCAGCTAACTCCGACGGCTGGTGCTCTGTGTTCTGAAAAACAGCGCTCTGGAGATGAGGTTTTTAATCCGGAGTTTATTTTATGAACCAGAGTGCAACCAGCACACTTCAGTTTCGCCAATCTCTAGGTAGCGACGAATAGAAAGGGACCCCAAACGCTTTTAATCGGCGTTGCTGAAGGAGCTTCTCTGCGCCTATATTCCTTCATTGGTCTTGGAGCTGCCGCCGCCCTCGGAGCTTGGCTGGTCCTTAGCCGCCGCCGCGTCGGGCACTACTTTCCGTCTGCAGTGGTTCCGCCGACCCTCCCGCCGGCTCCCTCCCCCCACCCGCGCCGGCGGAAGGAGACGCGCTGCGCGCTCGCTGCCTCGCCAGCGGGAGAGGAGGCGGAGTAGTACTGGCCGCGGCGCTGTGGCGGCGGCGACGGCCGGGGCTGCCTCAGGCCCTTCGACGGCTGTGTAGTGATTTGTGTCAGTTTTTTTTTACCCCCCTTTTTCTTTTTTCTTTTGGTGGAGCTGTAGCGCAAAGCTGCGAATCTGGGAGTCCAGGAACTTGTTCGAGACAGAGAGGGAAGGGGTCGCAGTCTCCTCCTGGGCTGAGCGGCCGGTGCGCCGCCGAGTCTGCGTTCGCTCGCGGGGCCGCCGCCGTCTCTCGGTCCGCTCTCCTCAGCATGGGCGGCCGGTAGGAGGGGGGTCTCACTGGTTCCTTCGCAGTGGGGGAGGCAGCGGCCGCCTTGGCAGCGACGGCTATGGCGGTGGAGACGCGGCCGGAGCTGGTGGGGAAGCGGTTCTTGTGTGTGGCGGTCGGCGAGGAGGCGCGTCCGGAGCGTGAGGAGAGCGGACGCAGCCGGCGGAATTGGCGAGCGGGGGTCATCCGAGCGGTGTCACACAGGGACAGCTGCAATCCAGACCTAGCGGTAAGAGAGCGAGCGCCTTCCCTTCTCGTGGCCTGCTCCCGCACCCCAGTCTGTCGCGACCGCACCTTGCTAGGGCACCGCTGGCTCCTGGCTCAGCCCGGCCAACTGGCGGTCACGCCCCTCTTCCGAGCCCTGGGCGGGTTTGCCCACATCCCTTGCCCGGTGCTACCTCCCTGCCAGGGGCTGAGGTGGTGTCGGAGCGAGAGTCCTCTGACGGCCGCGGGGTCCACTCCAACCCCTGTCGGGGAGGGTTTGACCGCGGATCCCCCTGTGACGCCTGGACGGCGGGGACCTCACGGAAAGGCGGAGCTGGAGGCCGGGGCCGCGGGCAGGTGGGGTAGGGGGGCGGGCCGCTCGCGGGGCTGCGTGACCTGCTTCACGGGCATTTCTTTCCTTGCAGAAGTCTCAGTAGTACAGGGGCTTTGAGATTTAAAGCTTCAGTCGTGAGGTTGTCAGAGGAGTGAGAGAAAAGGATTCTGGTTTTCCAGGCAGTCCTGAGGTTCATTTGTGTTTTCGAGGCAGAGGCCCTCACGGTGCTGGTTCCCAGATTAAACTCCCACTTAGTAGATGCTTGGCTTTTTAATTGGAAACGCTGGAAATGAAAATTTTTGGCATGGAGGGAATTGAAATTAATCTTTTTCTCTCTTTCTTTCTTTGCCATGTTGTACTTTTTTGTTAGAAACAGATGGCACTTTAGAGTCAAGATGTTCCTGGGTTTTATATGGTTTTAAATACAATAAGAAATAATACTGTAAATTAAAAAGTTAAACGCCCTTCAGAATTCATTGGCTTTCTCTTTGGTTTCTTTTCATTACAAGTGACACCGCGGTTTTCTTTTAGTAGTGATGTTGTGTGTGTGATTTTGAGACAAGGTATGCCCGTTGTGTTCCAAGCACGTTCTCACTGGCGGACAGGATGAAGGTAAGGGGCCCGAGTACACACAAGATGTTGATTGGCTAGGCTTCCCAAGGTTGACTTATGATCAGTCATTTATGAAATTTATTCCTAGTGCCTAGTGGCGTTTATTTTTCCATTGAAACTTTATATTTGGGAATTTTTCCCCTTTGTATGCAAGCTTAGAATTCTAAATTCATTGTAATATCTGTACATGTACCTACCTATTTTAATATTTTTTACCTGTCTTATTTTAAACCGCATGTTTTCTTTACTGTATGTAGGCAATGGTAAGGGATTCATGAGGAGTATATTAATAATGACTTGATATTGCAGAATAGGTTTGTTTTGCTAATAACTTTGTAATGGAAATAAGTGGAATAGAGGTAAGTTTGTAGATTTTGGTCAGTTATTATTCAAAAATAGAATTATTTTTAGACAGTACTGCTGATCTTAATGGTTCTAAAAAGTATGGCAGGTTAATTCAGTAACTTTTTGTTTGTGTAAAAGGCATGTGCTAAATTTATTTCTCCTTTTACTCTGATGTGAAACTGGTTTGGCTTTTATGTGGAAGCTAGTTGGATTATAGTTTAACGCTTTAAAATTATTTTGTTTTAAAACAAATAGTGATATTTTGTGTTTCCCATAGTATTTTAAGTAGATATATGTTAATTAGGAAATATATGTAATTAGGAAATAAAGTTTTAAGTTATAGGTATTATTGGTGGCAGTTGAGTTATCAAACTAAAAACTGTTGCAGACTTAATTACTTTTCTTAGTTGGGAACTTAGATGATATGAAGAGGGAGTTAACATCATCCATGTTTGTAAATTCCTGGGTATTAAAAATAAAAATAATTGACCTGTAGATGGTGGAGATTGACTGGAAAGAACAGGAAGGAGTCTTTTTAGGTGATGAAAAAATGTCTTATATCTTGAATGTAGGTTAAACAGGTGTATATATTTTTGTCAAAACTCCTAGAAGTGGGCTGGATGCAGTGGCTCATGCCTGTAATCCCTGCAATTTGTGAGCCAGTGGTGGGAGAATTACTTGAATTTTGAGTTCCAGACCAGTCTGAACAAGAGGAAGACCCTAACTCTACAAGAAATAGGGCAATTAGCTGGACATGGTGGTATATGCCTGTAGTCCCAGCTACTCAGGAAACTAAGGTAGGAGGATCCCTTGAGCCCAGGAGTTTTAGGTTGCAATGAGCTACCTTGATGATGTCAGTGCACTCTAGCCAGGGTGACATAGTGAGACCATATTTCAGAAACCTAAAAAAAAAAAAAAAATTTGAGGTGTACCCTTAATATTTCTGCATTTCACTATACAAAGTTTACCTAAAAAAAGAAAAATGCATGTTGAATTACGAATATGTAAACATATGACAGATTTTTCTTTATCTAACAGTCTTTTTCTGAAAAATGAATGTTGTTACTTAACAGTATAATTGCAGTAAAATTTATAACTTTAGAATTATTGCAAACTTTCTTACTTTCATATTTCTTAAATGAAAACTTAAGACAGTTTAGCATTGACATAATGTAATCTTGTTAGACTTTTGTTACTGAAGAGTAGATTTTAAAGAGTTTGATCAAATATATGAAAAATATTGATAAATAGGCTTTTTACAAGTTACAAAATATATAACTAAAAATTTGTAAATACATTAGAAATCTTGGCTGTACATGTAAGTAGCTCTTGATTTGGAAGGATAACTATCAAAACTCGAAAGTAGTTTAGGCAATGCTGTGTCTTAAAGATAATTATTCTAGTTTCCTATCATTGCTTTAACATAATCTTGATGGCTTAAACTATGCAAAATTATGATTATTGCAGTTTTGGAAATCTGATATGGGTCTTAGTGGGCTAAAATCAAGGTGTGGCAAGACTATACGTTTTAGATTAGAGAGATCCATTTTCTTTCCTTTTTTCTTCCTTGGCTCATGGCCCTCTTCTTCCATCCAGCTAGGTGACCTTCTTTCTTTCCTGCACATTTCCTTGTGACTGTCCTTTCTTCTTTCATTTTTAAGTGCCTTTGTTACTATGTTGATAATAATAACTTAGATAATATGGGAGAATTTTGCCATCTACTGATAAACAACTAAAACGCCATCTTTTTACACACCATATGTCTTTGCTGTGTAAGAGTTAACAGATACCTGAGGATTAGGACATGAATGTCTTTGGCCTGACATTCTTTTTTCTTTAATTTTTAATTTTTAATTATGGCAGTGTAATAGTTACATGTATTTATAGGGTACATGTGATGTTTTGAAATAGGCATACAATGTGAATTAATCAAATCCGAGGTAATTAGGGTATCCAACACCATAGGCATTTATCATTTCCTTGTGCTAGGAACATTCCACTTCTACTCTTTTATTTTAAAGTATATACTAACTTAGTGCTGATTATAGTTACTTTGTGGTGCTATCAAATACTGCTTTTTCTGTCTAAGTATATTTTTACACTCATTAACCATCCTCAGTTTATCTCCCCTTCCGCATTACTCTTCCCAGCCCCTGGTAGCCATCATTCTACTCTCTGTCTCCACGAGATCAGTTGTTTTTAATATTTAGCTCCCATATATGTGTGAGAAAATTGGAGATTTGTCTTTCTGTGGTTGGGTTATTTTGCTTAACATAATGTTCTCCAGTTCCATCCATATTATAAATAGGACAATTTTATTCTTTTTTGTGGCTGTGTAATATAGCCCATTGTGTATATGTACCACAATATCTTTATACATTCATTTGTTGATGGACATTTAAGTTGATTACAATTTTGGCTGTTGTAAATAGTGTTACAATATATGGGAATGCAGATATCTTTTCAATATGTTGATTTCCCTTCTTTTGGATATATACTTAGCAGTGGAGTCACTAGGTCATATAGTAGGTCTGTTTTTAATTGTCTGAGGAATTTCCGTACTGTTCTTTATGTGGTTGCACTAGTTAAAGGGTTCCCCTATCTTCACATCCTTTCCAGCATTTGTTATAGCTTGTCTTTTTTTCTGTTTTTTTTTTGAGTCGAGAGTCTCAGTCTGTTTCCTAGGCTAGAGTGCTGTGCCATGAGCCTAGCTCAGGGCAACCTGAAACTCCTGAATTTTAGTGATCCTTCTGCTTCAGCCTTCCTAGTAGCTGGGACTACAGAAGCCCGCTACAATGCCTTGCTCATTTTTCTGTTTTTAGTAAAGATGGGGTCTTGCTCTTGCTCAGACTGATCTTGAACTCTTGAGTTCAAGTGATCCTCCCAGGTCAGCCTCCCAGAGTGCTAAGAGTATAGGCACAAGCCACTATGCCCAGCCTATTGCCTGTCTTTTTTGATAAAAAGCTGTTTTAACAGGTGTTTGCAGATATCTCATTATAGTTTTGATTTGCATTTCTCTGATGACTAATGATGTTGAACATTTTCATAATACCTGTTGGCCAGTTACATGTCTTCTTTTGAGAAATGTCTATTCAGTTCCTTTGCCCATTTTTTTTTGTTAGATTGATTTTTTTTCCCTATTGAGTTGTTGGAACTTCCTAAGTATTCTAGTTATTAATCTCTTGTCAGATGAATAGTTTGCAAATATTTTCTCCCATTCTGTGGATTTTCTTTTTGCTGATTATTTCTTTTGCTGTGTGGAAGCTTTTTAGGTGATTAGGAATCCATTTGTCCAATTTTGCTTTGGGGTTATTATTCAAGAAGTCCTTGCCCAGACTGGCGTTTGAAGCATTTCCCCAATGTTTTCTTTTAGTAGTTTTCATTTTATAGATCATAGATTTAAGTTTGTGAATCCATTTTTATTTGATTTCTTTATGTGACGGGAAATAGCAGTCTAGTTTCATTTTTCTGGATATGTATATCTAGTTTTCTGGGCTAGCATTATTTTTGCCACACCATATCAGTGAGTATATTCTTGTATTATACACTATGAACATATATCATTTGATACCAATACATTAAAGTTAAAATTTTGTTTTTTGGGGCAGCACCAGTAGCTCAATGGGTAGGGTGCCGGCCATATACACCCAGGTTGGCAGGTTTGAACCCAGCTTGGGCCAGCTTAACAGAGACAACTGCAACAAAAAAAATAGCAGGGCATAGTAGTGGGTACCTATAGTCCCAGCTACTTGGGAGGCTGAGTCAATAGTATCGCTTAAGCCCAAGAGTGTGAGGTTGCTGTGAGCTTGTGACACCACGGCACTATACCCAGGGCAACAAAGTGAGACTCTGTCTCAAAAAAACCAAACAAACTCATTTTTTCAGGAGTTATAGTGATAATACTCCCTAATCTCTTAAGTTTAATTACTTAATGACGAGCATTTTTTTGTGGTTTTTTGGCTGGGGCTGGCTTTGAATCCGTCACCTCTGGAATATAGGGCCGACGCCCTACTCCTTTGAGCCACAGGTGCCTCCCATGGACCAGAATTTTTTAGGTTATGTTTAAATTTTAACTATTTTGTGGACTTTTAAAAAATACTTTGGCAACATTTTTGATTATCTGTATTGGAATTGTATTAATTAACCAACAAAAAAATCTTATCTGAACGCTTTTTGTGCAGGAGGGCTATATTGTTGAAGAAGTTGAAATATATGTAGTATGTGCCATGTACAGTCCTACTACTTTGCAATGTTCTTGTCTTGGCATACATTGTTGACATGACTCCTGCCCTACTTTTTGAGGAACTTTTCTAGAAAACAGTATTACAGAAGGAAAACTGGCAGTTGAGAAGTACTGTGATAATATTCATCTTTGAATATATGTCATGCTCTTTTAAGAACAAAACAATTTTACTCTTTGCTTTTTAGTGTCTGTTATCAAACTCAGTCTCTTACATGTTTATCCATCCATCCATTCACCACCCACTCACTTGTCTTTCTTTGAAGCTTCACTGTTTTCAAGCCAGCCCTCTTTAAAGTGTGAGTATTTAAGAAAATGTGCTTGGATATTTCAATACATGAAAGGAGCAAAAAAGTCATACTGTGTTTCAAAGACCAAATCCATAAATTTGCTTGCTTTGGGGATAACCTGGTCTCAAGTGATCCTCCGATCTCAGCCTCCCTCCTCTCTCCCTTCCTCCCTTTTTTTTCTGTAATACTTAGAGGTGGGGTCTTGCTCTTGCTCTTGTTCAGGCTAATCTTGAGGTCTTAAACTCCTGAGCTCAAGAGATCCTCCTGCCTTGGCCTCCCAGAGTGCTAGGAACATGGGTGAGCTCCTGGCCTAAACGCATTAATTATTGAGACTGCCATACAGCTTTGGTTTATGTGGGTTCTATCTATTGATATTTACTATATTAAAAATTAAAATTGCAAACTAATACAACCTTTTTGGAAGGAAGTATGGAAAAAGCTCAAAGAACTCAACCTAGACCTCCCGTTTGATCCTGTAGTCCAATTGCTGGGCATCTATCCAGAAGAAAAAAAAAACTTTTATTATAGGGACATTTGTACTAGGCTGTTTATCGCTGCTCAATTTACAGTTGCTAAAGTGTGGAAACAGCCTAAATGTCCTTCAACCCAGGAGTAGATTGGTAAGCTATGGTATATGTATACAATGGACTATTACTCAGCCATCAAATATAATGGAGACTTTGCAGCGTTTGTAGTAACTTGGATGGAGGTGAAACGTATTATTCTTAGTGAAACATCACAGGAATGGAGATGCATGAATCCTATGTATTCAACTTTGATTTGAGGACAATTAATGACAATCAGTGACACAGTGGGACATGGGTGAAGGAGAGAGCAGACAGAGAAGAAGGGAAGGGGCGAGGGAAAGAAAACCAAAAAATAAAAAGAAAAGAAAATAGTGACTAACTTTCATATAAATTGGATTCAGTTTTGACCAAAGTACATTACTTAAACAATAATTTTTTAATTCAACTTGTCAATATGTTGTTTAGGATATTGCATCCTCATTTATAAGTGAAACGTTTGTAATTTCCCTTTATAACAGTATATTTTCTCCAATTTCAATATCAGGTGTATCCAGATCAATTAGAATGATATTGAAATATTTCTTCTTTCTTTATTGTTTATAAGATTTCTGGAATTGCTTGTTTTGTAAAATCTTTGTGGTCTATGAGTTTATGATAGTTTGAACTTTGTTATTTATTTAATTCATTGCTTAATTACTGTTTTCCTATGAATGATTATTCTGTGATTAATATGTTAGCATAGCAGTATTTCCAGATTTTTTTTGTTTGTTGGGAAGTTGGGCTTTGGAGGGGCAGAGTTAATACTTTGCATGAAATATCTTATTTTATAACAATGAAATTGCTTTCTCTTTCGTCTTGTGATTTTTTTTGAGGTGAAATTTAAGTTTTTGTGTGATTAGTACTATTATACCTATCTTGAGTGTCTTGCTTGTACTGCATCACATTATACCTTTGTTTAATTCTTCGATTTTTTTTTTTTTTTTTTTTTGGTGGAGACAGATTATCACTCTATCGCTCTCGGTAGAGTGCTGTGGAGTCACAGTTCACAGCAACCTCCAGCTCTTGGGCTTAAGCGATTCTCTTGCCTCAGCCTCCCAAGTAGCTGGGACTACAGGCGCCCGCCACAGCGCCCGGCTAATTTTGGATGCAGTTCGGCTGGGGCCGGGTTTGAACCCACAGCCCTCGGCATATGGGGTCGGCGCCCTACTCGCTTAGCCACAGGCACCGCCCCTTTGTTTAATTCTTAATAAACTGTTCAGTTGTTAAAAAAAAACTAAAATTGAAGTTTTTAAATAATAAAAACATACAAGCACACATTTTTTTTTACCTGTCAGTAGTGATATTACATTACAGGTAGCCTAGCCTACTGTTCTATGTGCTGATGAAAGAATGAGCTGAAAAGGCAAATAAAATAATGTCTTACTTAGTATTATTATGAATAGTTTTTATATTACTAATTCCTTGACTACATGTTGTTGCCCCTGAAAACTTGTGGTGAAGGTATGTGTTCATTTAGTTGTCTCTTTACTTGAATTATTTACATTGGTATTACTATATAAGTAGTTAAATTTTAAGTTGAATTAGGCTTCTTCTGTATTATTTCAGATTTTGTCTGGATTTTGCTATATTGCTGTGAGAATTAGAAAATTGTCTGTAACATGCCGGTAGAACTAGGTGGCATTCCTAGAATAGATTTTATAATTTTTCAAAGCTAGGAGAGGTCTATGTGAGTAAGTCATGTCTTTTGAAAGAACTTAGGAGCTGAAATATCTGATTCATCTGTGAAAATTATGAATTTTAAGATTTAAAAAACCATCTTTAGGCTCAGAGGAGTATCAAAGAAGGAAGCAGTATGAATATGTGTGGATAAAGTTATGCATTGTCATTTAATATAAAATGGCTTTATGCATACTTAATATAGGAATTAATTCCTCCCTTAATTGTTACTTCATAGATAGAATCTTAGTATTGAGGCAGTATAGTACTGGGTAAAATATTGGTGAAACAATTTAAAGTTGGTAAACTGTTCTGATGTGTTCAATAGCATCATATTATTGTTTGGTCTTTGTTCTTTCTCTTTTTTCTTTAATTAAATCATAGATGTGTAAATTAATGCAATCATGGTGTACAATGTGCTGGTTTCATATACAATCAAATATTTTCATAAAACTGGTTAACATAGCCTTCACGGCATTTTTTCATGTGTCTGTAGGCCATGCGCCTGTCTTCAGAGAAGTTTCTCTTCAGGTCCCTTGCCTACCCTGAGATGGGATCACTTGTTCTTTTCTTGCCAATACGTTTAAGTTCTCTGTGGATTCTGGTTATTAAACCTTTGTTGGAGACATAACCTGCAAATATCTTCTCCCATTCTAAGGGCTGTCTGCTTGCTTGTTTTTTTTTCTTTAAAGTCACATTGCTAAAACTTATACAGAACTTATTTTAGATTGTTTACACTATTCCTTAAACTGCTTTATTGCCTTAACTTTTTATTTTTTCTTTTTCTGAGACAGAGTCTCACTGTGTCACCCTTGGTAGAGTGCCACGGCATCATAGCTTATAGCAACCTCTAACTTTTTTTGGGGGGGACAGAGTTTCACGGTGTTTCCCTCTGTAGAGTGCTGTTGTGTTTCAGCTCTCAGCAACCTCTAAGTCTTGGGCTTAGGCGATTCTCTTGCCTCAGCCTCCCAAGTAGCTGGGACTATAGGCACCCGCCACAATACCGTGTTTTTTTTTTTTTTGCTTGTAGTTGTCATTGTTGTTTGGCAATTCTGGGCTGGATTCGAACCTGCCAGCTTTGGTATTTGCCCAACCTGTAACTCTTACACTCAAGGGTGATTCTTGCCTCCTATCAAGTAGGTGGAACTAGGGGCATCTACCACAACACCTGGCTAATTTTAGAAGTGAGGTGGGGGGAGGGTTGTGTAGGTCTGGCTCTGGCTCAGGCTGGTCTGGAACCTGTGAGCTCAGGCAGTGTACTTGCCTCTGCCTCCCAGAATGCTAGGATTACAGGTGTGAGTCACTGCTCCCAGCCCTGCCTTAACCTTTTTTATTTTTTGAGACGGAGTCTCACTTTGTTGCCCTTGGTAGTGTGCTCTGGTGTCATAGCTTACAGCAACCTCAAACTCCTGGGCTTGTGAGATCCTCTTGCCTTATTGTCCCCAGTAGTTGGGACTATAGGCTCCTACTACAAGCCTGGCCAGCTTTTTCTACTTTTAGTTAGACACAGGATCTCACTCTTGCTCAGGCAAGTCTCCCAACTCCTGAGCTCAGATGATCAACCTGCTTCGGCCTCCTAGAGTACTAGGATTACAGGCGTGAACCACCATACCTGAACTTACTTACTGCCTGAACTTTCAAAATCACTGATCATATTTTAATACTAGAGTGAATTATTTTAAGAGAAATCATGTTACTTTACGTTGTTCATTTCAGTGAAGAGACTTAAGTAGTCAGTGTGAATATAGACTATTTCACATCTTTTTGTATCCGTCTTTTTGTGATGGTTTCAAAATAGTATATATAAACATGTAAAACATTTTTATAGAAATAAGTCCCCTTAAGGGCTGTGCCTGTGGCTGAAAGGAGTAATGCGCTGGGCCTGCCCCATTTTGCCAGAGGTAGCAGGTTCAAACCCCGTCCCAGCCAAAAACCGCAAAAAAAAAAAAAAAAAAAAAAAAAGAAGTCCCAAAAATATGCTTACAGAGAGTTAATATAATTGCATTATATTTAACTCTGAATTTCTTAGTATTTAGAACAAAGTAAGAATTGTGATGAATTAAAATATCTTTGATTTTTAGCAAAAAATGTTACTGATTAATTTTCAGAGTTACTAAAAAACAGTAAGCCTGGTTTTTTGGATTGCTTTATTGGGTCTCTTGGAAAAGTGAGTGGCGAAAGGGTTTAGGAGACAAAGAAGAAACCTGAGGGTATATGAATTCTGGTCCTCATTTCCTTCAATTAGAACACCAATTGAATTTATCAGTTTTATTTAATGGCATTTCTAACACCCCACAAATTTTTTTCAGAGAAAAAAATAATCCATTCTTAAAAAGAAAAAATTCCTGAAATAAAATCACCAACTGGTAGCTTATAAAAGGTTATACAAAAAGAAATAAGCAAATGAGAAATTCTTTCTTGGTAAGTAAAAGAAGGTATAATTATGAAGTTTCACTTCAGGGTATTCCCCTAAGAGGGTAAAATAACGTCTAGGTATGTTATTTTTTGGCGATCAGTAGAACCCAGAGGAAAATAATCTGATATATATTACTGAAGGCAGTAATTATCAACTTTTTCATTTTTTTCTTTTTCTTTTTTTTTTTTTTTGAGACAGAGCCTCAAGCTGTCGCCCTGGGTAGAGTGTGTTGCATCACAGTTTACAGCAACCTTCAACTCCTGGGCTCAAGCTATTCTCCTGCCTCTGCCTCCCAAGTAGCTGGGACTACACGCACCTGCCACAACGCCAGGTTATTTTTTGGTTGTAGCCGTCATTGTTGTTTGGTGGGCCCGGGCTAACTGTCCAGCTCAAGTGTATGTGGTTGGTGCCTTAGCCCCTTGAACTACAGGTGCCAAGCCAACCTTTTCTTTTTTGTATTAAAATACAGCACAAACAGGGAGGACCCTGTGGCTCAGTGAGTAGGGCGCCAGGCCTCATATACCGAGGGTGGCAAGTTCAAACCCAGACCCGCAGAACTGCAACAAAAAAATAGCCGGGTGTTGTGGCAGGCACCTGTGGTCCCAGCTACTCCAGACGCTGAGGCAAGAGAATCGCCTAAGCCCAAGAACTAGAGGTTGCTATGAGCTGTGTGGCGCCATGGCTCGCTACTGAGGGCGATTAAGTGAGACTCTGTCTCCACAAAAACAAACAAACAATATATATATATAGCACAAACAGAAAATTTTTATCATTGCAGAAAATTCTATTGGATCCAGCTGTTCTAGAGTAACCCTTAAAAGAATGAAAAAATCTGTGATTTCTACCTTTGTAGAAGTGAAAAAAATGGAATGATAAGAATTTAAAAGAAGGTGAAAAAGGAAAGGCAAAGAAATAAAACAAAATTTACTGGAGGAAGAAGTTCTGGCTGCCTGACAGGGATTAGGTCTAACTGGCTTTATTATCAGAAGGCCAGCAATTTTGGGCCACAGTGAGAGTGACTGATCAAAGACTAGTCTGTACTATCATTTCCAAAACCATTTTTTTTTTTTTTTTAAAGAGAGTTTCACTTTATCGCCCTCGGTAGAGTGCCGTGGCGTCACAACTCAGAGCAACCTCCAACTCTTGGGCTTAAGTAATTCTCTTGCCTCAGCCTCTTGAATAGCTGGGACTATAGGCTCCCACCACAATGTCCAGCAATTTTTTGTTGCAGTTTGGTTGAGGCTGGGTTCAAACCCACCAGCCATGGTACATCCACCAGTGCCCTACCCACTGAGCCACAGGCACTGCCCCAAACCACAGTTTTTTACATAAAAGTTTAACCCTTTCTTAAACAACAATAATCCCTTAACAAGAATTGACATGACCAGTAACAAATTGGCATATCTATGACCCAAAACATTTCTAATTCAAGTTAATTTTCTAAATCAATTGTCCTAAGGTACTCAAGATTTAGGGCACTACTCACTTTTAGGTTAAAGCTGAATTACAGAACACCAAGGATGGAAGATAAAAGGTGAAGGTTGGCTGGGTGCCTGTAGCACAGTGGTTATAGCATCAGCCATAAACACCGAGGCTGGCAGGTTTGAACCCAGTCCAGGCCAGCTAAACAACAGTGACAACAGCAACAAAAAAAATAGCCTGGCGTTGTGGTGAGTGCCTGTAGTCCCAGCTACGTGGGAGGCTGAGGCAAGAGAATTGCTTAAGCCCAAGAGTTTGAGGATGCTGTGAGCTGTGACGCCATGTTACTGTACCAAGGGTGACAGTGAGACATTGTCTCAAAAAAGAAAAAAAAGGTGGAAGTCATAAAGGACCTAAGCCAGCCAGATCAATTGTGTCATCTTAGCCCTATGCTGACTGACCCCATCTTATTCTCATTACATACGTTCTTACAAAGGTGGGAGAAACAGCAAAAATAAGATAGATTTAATTTAAACTTGAACATATCAGTAATTATGTTAAATGTAAATGAACAAAATATTTTTTTTAGGCAGATAATCAGAATTGGAGGAGGGAACCCACAAAACACACTTGTTTGCTGTTTATAACAAATGGCATCTGAAATATAAGAATACAGCCAGCTGCAATAGCTCAAACCTATAATCCTAGCACTCTGGAAGCTGAGGTGGGTCGATTGCTTGAGCTCAGGAGTTGGAGACCAGGCTGAGTAAAAGTGAGACTCTGTCCCTACTAAAAATAGAAAAATTAGCAGGGGGATTGTGGTGGGTGCCTGTAGTCGCAGCCTCTTGGGACACTGAGGCAAGAGGATCTTTTGATTCCAGGAGTTTGAAGTTGCTGTGAGCTATGACATTACATCACTCTACACAGGGTGACAGTTGAGACTCTGTCTTGTAAAAAAAGGGGAACACTTTCCATACAAATTCTGTTAGTTGACGTGGCTATGTTAATATCAGTTGAAGGTAGTTGATGTATCTATGTTAATATCAGTGTCTTCTCTGTTGTCCGAGTAGAGTGCAGTGACACTTGTTATTTGTGGGGAGTTTGGGGTTTTTTGTGTGTGTGCATGAGACAGACTCTCACTCTGTCACCCCAGCTAGAGTGTTGTGGTATCGGCCTAGCTCACAGTAACCTCAACCTCCTACATTCAAGTGATCTTCCTACCTCAGCTTCCCAAGTAACTAGGACTACAGGAACCCACCACAATGCCTGGCTAATTTTTCTATTTTTAGTAGAGACAATGTCTGTCTGGCTTTGCTCAGGCTGATCTTGAACTCCTGAGCTTAAGAGATCATCCTGCCTTGGCCTCCCAGAATGCTGGGATTACAGTTGTGAGCCACTACACCCAGCCTGCACTTGTTATTTGTTAGGCATTGTTCTGAGGGCTATACACCTAAGACGATAAATGTACACACTGATGACTGGTGGAGGTAACTGGTGAGTTCTTAAATAAAAAGTCATAACTACCTTTCAGCTGGAGATAACCATCCTCCGGTAATTCACCAAATTGATGAACTCGAATGGAAAGAGAGGAGGCACCCAATCCACCTTCTCTAGGCCTTTTAGAAAAAATGAAGTTGTTCCTTTGGCCACATATATGCAAATGTACAAGAAAGATGATATTGTAGACATCAAGGGAATGAGTACTGTTCAAAAAGCCATGCCACACAAATGTTAACCATGACAAAGCTGGAAGAGTCTATAGTGTTACTCAGCCTGCTATTGGTATTGTTGTAAACAAACAAGGCAAGCTTCTTGCCAAAAGGATTAATGTTCATATTGAGTATATTAAGCACTCTGTGAGCCAAGATAGCTTCCTAAAGCTGCATGAAGGAAAATGATCAGAAATGGAAGCCAAAGAGAAAGGTACCTGTGTTCAACTGAAGTGCCAGCCTGCTCCACCCAGAGAAACACACTTTGTAAGAACCAACGGAATGGAGCCTGAGCTCCTGGAACCCATTTCCTATAAATTCATGGCATTATAGTGTGTAACAGCATAGCATACAAGAGAAACAGCTGAACAAGAGCATAAGGTGCTGGAACCTATTCCCCATGAATTCATGGCATAATAAGTGTACACCAAAGCACAGAGGAGAACCAGGAGAATTAGTTGAGCAGAAGCATAAAGTGCTGGAACCTGTTCTCCATGAATTCATGATATAATAGGTGTACAGCATAGCAGAGCACACAGGAGAACCAAGAGAACCAGAGGAACAGGAGCATAAGGTTCTGGAACTTATTCTGCATGAATTCATAGCATAATAGGTTTAACAAGCTTTGTCACATTTAATGGAAAGGTGCCTCCCTGAGCTGCTGGACCCTTTTCCCTATGAATTAATGGCATAATAGGTATTAAAAATAAAAGTCTACTGTTAAAAAAAAAGTCATACCTGGTAAAATGATACAGAGACAAACAAAAATACTGTCTAAAAGAGTCAAGAGGCTGATCTAATGAAGAGCTATGTTTTGCCATTACAGGTTAAAGAGAGTAGTGAGCAAGTCCAGAATTGTTAACTTATTACCATTAGAAAAGAGTTAACAGGCTCAGTACCTGTATTCAGTGAGTATGGTGCTAGCTACTACATACACCAAGGCTGGTGGGTTCGAGCCCAACTCCGGTCTGCTAAATGGCAATGACAACTCCAACCAAAAAATGGCTGGGAGTTGTGGGAGGCGCCTGTAAGTTCCAGCTACTCGGGAGGCTGAGGCAAGAGAATTGCTTAAGCCCAAGAGTTTGAGGTTGCTGTGAGCTGTGACACGGCACTCTACCAAGGGCGACATGGTTAGACTCTGTCTCAAAAAAGAAAAAAGTCAACAATTTTAGGGCTTGCTATTAAAATTCTTACTAGTTCTATTCTCATATAGGGTACAGTTACTCTAATTGGATATCAGTTACTCTTAATAAACCTAGGATACCAGAGAACTTACATTACACTTCAAACTATAGGAGAACTTTTGTAAGTTGACCACCTAAGGGACTGTAACAAACTGTTCAGAGGTGATCAACATAAGGAACTAGGCCTACCATATAGGTACTGAAACACATGCATTGTGTCTATGAATATTACGTCAATATAAGGAGGTGCTCAATGTGGTCAACTAGGGAAGTTCCACTGTATATTATATGTACACACCAAATACTTAAAGACAGTCATGAATGAATTTATGGGTATACATGTACACTTTCAGTTTGTTCATGTATATGGGTATACACGTTCACTTTCCCAATTTGTTAATTTGGGTTTGACTACAACGTCTCATTAAACTTAAAATTTCTAAAAAGAAGAGAGTTAAGGTGCCTCTGGCTCAAAGGAGTAGGGCACCAGCCCCATATGCCAGAGGTAGAGGGTTCAAACCCAGCCTTGACCAAAAAAAAAAAAAAAAAAAAAAGAGAGAGAGAAACTTACAGCAGCACCTGTAGCTCAGTGGGTAGGGCGCAGGCCACATACACCCAGGCTGGCAGGTTTGAAATCAGCCCAGGCAAGCTAAACAACAATGACAACTGCAGCAACAACAAAAATAGCCAGACGTGGTGGCAGGTGCCTGAAGTCCAGCTACTTGGGAGGCTGAGACAAGAATTGCTTAAGCCCAAGAGTTGGAGGTTGCTGTGAGCTGTCATGCCAAGGCACTCTACCAAGGGTGACAGTGAGATTCTGTCTCAAAAAAAAAGACTTCATTATATCCTTAACTTCTATAGTGTGCATAAAGTAAATGTTTAATAATTAAAAATGTAATTAGAGAATGAAGAGAAGGTTTTAAAGAAAAGATGGCATAGAAATTTGTGAGGTGGTTCTATTTACATGCCAAATATACCTTCCCAGAGTGCTAGGATTATAGGTGTAAGCCACTGTGCCTGGTTCAGAGAAGCTATTTTGAATTAAAAGATCCAGCAACAATCTAGTGGATCTCTCTTTCTGAGAGTCAGTTGGTCCCTCGTAGTCTAAGAGATAGACCATAAAAACTTTTTTTTTTTTTTTTGAGACAGAGCCTCAAGCTGTCACCTTGGATAGAGTGCCATGGCATCACAGCTCATAGCAACCTCCAATTCCTGGACTCAAGCGAGTCTCTTGCCTCTGCCTCCCAAGTAGCTGAGACTACAGGCGCCTGCCACAACGCCCAGCCATTTTTTGGTTGCAGCCGGCATTGTTGTTTGGCGGGCCCGGGCTGGATTTGAACCCGCCAGCTCAGGTGTACATGGCTGGCGCCTTAGCCCGTTGAGCCACAGGCACCAAGCCCATAAAAACTTTTTGTAAAGACTACATCTACTGTTATTTGGTAGATGCTTGGAGAATGAGAGAGTATGTTTTAGTTTTAATAAGTAGAGATGTTTGGAGAAAAAGAATGTAATTAGAATCATGACATATTACAAAGGCAGAAGTAAATGCATGGATGATTATTTGCAGTTGTCCGCTGTGCTTTTTTTTTTTTTGGTTTGAATAATCCTCCATAATTCATAGTAGATATTGTTAAAGATTTCCATCAATAATTTGACTTGTTCTCTGAAATGTGCCTTCTTTTCTCAGTAGGCACATTAGACTTTTTATAGGTTAAAGTTGCTTTCATATCTTATTGTCACCTAAGGTGAAATCATTTGCATGTCATGCCCTTCCTGCATTATACATTTATCTCTTACAGGTACAATATCATAATCTTTGCAGTTGATAGACAAAGAAGTTCCTAGTAACCTTGTTATATCAACTTACTTAAAAAAAACAGATGTGGGCTTGGCCTCACGTGGCTAAGGTACCAGCCCCATACACCTGAGCTGGCAGGTTTGAATCCAGCCCGGGCCCACCAAACAATGACGGCTGCAACCAACCTCTTGGGAGGCGGAGATGGGAGACTTGCTTGAGCCCAGGAGTTGGAGGTTGCTGTGAGCTGTGATGCCACAGCACTCTACTCAGGGTGACAGCTTCAGGCTCTGTCTCAAAAAAAAAAACCACCACCAACAACAAATGTGGT